>JZKD02S1675706.1:1027658-1068067 GCA_000966675.3 Picea glauca
TCTAGTTGGTTATAAGGGTGGCCTCCATTTTGGCTCACTAGGTTATTATAGTATCCTATTAGATACTTCCACTACCCCATTTGTATTCTTTTGGTAATTCACTCTCATTTTGGGGTGGTTATTAGACTTAGCTAAAGTCTTAGGGAATTTTTGGATGGTTTCCTAGTGTATGTGGGTTTTTTTTGCCTCATTGTAAGTTGGTCTCAAAATGGTTTCCATCTTTGTCCTATGATTTGTATTTTCCTTCATTGTATCTCATTCTATGTTAATGTTTTCTTAAGTGGCCTTTTCCATGTCAAATGGTACATCTACACAAACTATTAATGTAGTTGAATCAATACTTTTCACGGATTGTTCATTTTTTAGGATTCTATGATCTCTAAAGTTATTATTCTCTATGGTATTTTCAGCATTGACATGTGCAACACCTAAGTTATTGTTATGTAAACTTAAGGGGTCTAATTCCAAAATTATTCCAAAGGCTTAACCTATATTGCTAAATAAAATCTCAAGTCAACTTAGTCATAATCAAAATTATGTGAAAATATCAAGTCAACTTATCTTATTTTGAGAAATCTACCCTTCTATTTATATTGTTTCAAGTATTCCTAAAATATGATGAAATTTTTCCATACACTCTTATTTTTTTTTAAAGAAGGTATCTTAGAAATTCATAATGTACATGTGTAAGAAGATAATTGTTGTGTTTCTACACATTGTTTATGAGAACTCATTAGAAATCAATTATAATGTTGTTGTGTTTCTATAGATTTTGATTTTAAAGAGTGATGAACCATGTCCACCTATGATGGATATATTTCCCCATTCCTAGGTATTATGTGTCGAGTTAAATCTTATTTTATTGTGAAATTTGTTATCTTATTTTGGTTGAATTTTATACTTTTATACTAATAAAAATATTATAAATGTTTATTCATGATGGTTCACTTTTAGTCAGGTCACCACTACCAACATTTGCTCATTCACCAATACCCCCATTCCACACATCATTTGTTTGAGGCTACAGGGAAGGTCTAATCATTGGCCACCCTACCCTAGGACTGGGATACCATTTTCTTCCCCTACGATACTACAACCCATGGTACAAACTATGGGTGTTTTTCATCACCCACCCCAACCAACTTTTACAATCCTTCCATCCACAGTGGTTGCACTCATATGCCACCCACCTGCTTGCCTTGTTGTATCCCTCACTATTGTTGCACCGGTCCACTCTGTTTTAGCCCATGCCATCTCATCCATTATGGCTTCACCAATTCCCCCTCATACATCACCCCTTTGCATCATCCAGTATGGCTATCACAGTCAACCCTATACAAAATTTTGTCTCATAGTAGCGTTGATGGGTGTCAAGCAGGTAAGGGAGAACACCTTATGGCATGTCTAGATTAGACCTACTCTCATTTTGTGTAGTGTTTTTTAACATTATGTATGAATGTTTGTCACTAAGAATTAAAATAAGAAAAATGGGAAAGACAATGAACTATCCCACAAAGAGTTCTAATTAATTCTAAACCTACTCTAAACTCAAAGAAATTTAATCTAATCTAACTACTTCTAACCTATTATGTAGGATCAAAATTAATAGATGAGAGTGCAGTTTAAAAATGATATTTTGACAACAGAAATAGTTCATGGAAGCCAATAATAATTTAAAATGATAGTATTTTAGATATCATCTCAAATATTTGAAGAGGAGACTTGTAACATCATCCATGTACTCATTATAAATCACAATAGAATAACCATTCTAAATACTAAGCACATAAATAGTTCGTATGATGAGCAATTAGAAAAACTTAAACAACAAATATATTTGTAGAGTAGTCCCACAAAAATTTGAAAAAAAATCTAACTTCAAAATGCCTTATGCTCTTCATGTATTAATAAATAAGATTATTATTAGTCTATACAACATGTAAAACTCCCTTGGTACATTCAATGATTTCTCTTTTATAAGACAAGAGAGACTCCTCATTTCTTGCGACTATTCACTTTGTTTCTCTTTGTTTTGTCATTTTCTATTTCAAATTTATTTTTCATTTTCGTAAATGAACATGTGAACATTCTAAACAAAACATGAAGAGACTCTTGAGTGGTTATTCTATCCCTAAGGAATTTCATAAATGATATTCATTTAAAAATTATTAACTCTTCATGTTGGCATTGTATTCTTCTCTTTGAGTTATTCTGGACATTTCTAGTGTCATCCTGGTGATTAAGATCATATGATATTCTTATCCTCAATCGCATGCTTCCATCATGCTCTTGCAGGTCCAATATTGACTCGTGTAGCTTCATATATGATTTCCTGGACATACATAACCCATTTTCCGATTAAATTTTGGCCTCTTTTGTTTTCTACAATTTTTGAAAATTTCCACCGTAAATTTATAAATACTTGGTGTACTATATTTTTATTCTCTCTCTTATATCTTTTAGATGAGCTATATTGGGCCTGATTTCATTCCATGTGGCTCCATATATGGTCATCTGAAGTTTTCACAATCAATTTCCCCCACAAATTTGTAACCTTTTTTTTCATGTTTTCTAATATCATCTGTCACTTGTTTGGCATGAATCCCCCCAATGTATTCTTCGTCTTGATATTTTTCCAACAAGTTATCCTTGGATCGATTTTGACATTTATAGCTCAAGATATGTCCATTTGAAAATCGAACCTCTAATTTTATTGTGGGTGAATCTGGGTTGTCGATCTTCAACCTAAAAACCATTGTACCACATGCATAAGGTAATTCAATACTGAATGGTTAATATAGTTTTTAGTTTCGTTAGATGATTTATATAAGAACCTAGATAAGGCATAGGACCTAGGGATTGTGTTATAATGTTTTCCATTTATCCTAGTGAAAAATAGGAATTAAATAAAAAGAAATCAAATAGGAAAATTATAAAATTAACTTAAATGACCTACGTGAAAAAAAAAATTAAAAAAAAATACAAATGATAAAATCAAAATGTAATAAATAAAAAATAATAAATATCCCCCCAAATTCGTGGAACAAAAAATGAAAAAAAAAAATAAATATCAAAATATTCCCCCCAACATGAAATATAACCTAAATTCCAAATAAAAGAATTAAAATATTAAAAATTATGGGTTTTCGATGGCTTCTCGAGATGGTAATTGCATGTATTCCTCCCACTCTGATAGGCTATCAGAATGAGTCCATTCTGATGGGATATCAGAGTGATTCCACTACGATGCACATGGTCAAGATGTGAATACTCAGATGGGTTACCTCCCTCCTTCTGATGAAGTCTGGCTCCTATGGGTAAAACCTTAATGCAATATAATACAACAAATTTGAGGTATTACACCATTTTGATGGGTAATAGATTACAATGGTAAATTTAACATAAAAACTTATAAAACCTTCGAAAAGGCTCATCACTCTAATGAGCAATAAAAAATTTAACATATAAAACCTTGTAAAACATTTCAATTGATTATCACTCCGATGAGCATAAGTCTGATGGACCATCCCACTCTGATAATTTACCATCGAAATCTGATGGTTAGGGAGGGAAAGTTAAGTAATGATGGGTGAGCTCCAATTGGCTCATCACAATAGTTAGGATGGGTTAATTCCCCCCCAAAAAACATTAAAATAATACCAAACCCAATGGAAAAATTAATATAATAATGTTAAGTTTGTTCCAAGTCCTTTGGGAGGATGGGAGTATAGATTCCAAGAATTAAGGGAGGTCGTGTCTTAATGGTAATTTCCCATGTAATTTAACAATGGGTGAAGATGAAGACCAATGGGAAAAATCCTGGAAAGAAGTCCCATGAAATGTTACATTGAATTTTAATGAGTGAGGAAAAAAATGAAAAAGTTAAATTAAATGAAACTAAAATGAAATCAAATAATAAAAACAAAATGAAAATATACATACTGGGACTCATTTCAAAAACATTTTTAAAGTGAACTTGATTTTCCCCATGTACAAAATAAATATAAAGAGTAACTCTAGGGAAAACCATGGGGAACAAAAAACCATGGGAAATTACCATGTGCAATCAAACCATGTGGTTTTCCAAAACCAAGCATAAAATACAAATGGAAATAAATAAATACAAGAATACAAAAAATAAAAAAAATAAAGAAAGAAAAAGAAATAAATAAAGAAAATTTAAAATAAAAATATACAAAAGATATAAAAAAATAAAAATAAAAATTAGGGAAATAAGGCCAAGTTACACTTGAGTCACGGTTTCATGACTATCGTGGTTCCACATTAGTGAAGGTTCCACACTTAGGGACCCAAAAAATATGAGTAAGGTATACCATGTATATTTGAAGTAATCGAGCGTCAAGGTGGGTAGCTATGCCATATGGCGATCACAAATTATCATATTTGGATGCGACGAATGGATAGAAACCAAGGGGGAAAAATGGCATGTCACATGACAAATCAACATCACAAATAATGACAAATGAACAATGAAGAAGGGGAAAAAGATGACACATCATGTGAGAAATTAATGTCATAAATATTGACTGATATGATAAAAAAGATTGATGCCAACCAAGTGCATGGTACATGTCAATCAAGTCAAGATGAAGATCTCTAAGGGCATATAAGATGATATTTCAAGGAGAGGGAATATGATCATATCAAGGGATATCTTATTACATTAGGCTACAATGTATGAAATTTGTTATGAAAAATAGAGAGGAAGCATTGGGATATGACACAACAAGGTTCCACATCCAAAAATATCAATGGGTCTTTGGTATAGGATTTTGGAGATAGGGAGGTCAGAATAAGAACCCGATAAATATCAATATGAAGAAGCTCAATCCTTTTATACCTTAGGAATATCACAAGGGAATTCACTCAATCAACCCGATGAGACAAACTTGATGAGGGCAGCCTAATAAGAATCAAGGTTTTGGATAAGGATGAAGGTCATAACCTCATCAATGAAAAGGTGATAGGGATAAAACTGACTGAGGTTTTGGAAAGACAAGACTTAGTTCTTAATGTTTATTACTAGAATTAAATGATAAAAAAGATACTCATGGAGATAAGTCTAGGAAAGAGGAATAAGATCAAGGGATTCCCCCACATGCATTTCAAGGCTAGAGAATTCATGTAAAGGAAATGACCCTGTGAACTTGCACCTACAACCACAAAAAAGATAAGATCAATTATGAAATTAACAAGACACTTTCATTTAGACTATAAACATTGGATTCCTTGCCTTCAACAAAATTATAAATGGGTTTTCATGGGTGGTTGTAGATAAGTTTCTTGAAAATTACATGTGCAAAGTCTCAAACTCAAGGGAGGCATTAGTGATCTTGCAATTCAAGTCAAGTGTTTGAAACTGTAACATATTGCTCTAATGAGAACACTTTTATTGACATATTCTTTGAGGACACTTGCGTGAAAGTGATCCAGTTATGGTATATTATGATTTCGTTTCAATTATGGGTTATATATGATGATGAGGATGTATTGTGACTTATAGTTAATTTGATGCATATGTATTGACATATGATATTGACCATTTTCTTGAGTGTGAAAAACACATGAAAGGTTATGGACACTAATGGCATCAATGGACTTCCTTGGACTCTGGGTTCAGTCAGGGAGTGGATTTTATTTTGTTTGATTATTTCATTTTACACACATGTGACATATTGATGCAGGAGCACCGACAACACATCAAGCGAGCCAGCACATAGAGCGGAAGATAGCTGCATAAGCCAACACACATCTTGGAAATACTTTGGGAATGTTGCGTGATCTTAAATGATTCATTTAAGAGATGACGCACTTGTATTGTAATGGACCTTGAGTGGATAAGCTCTCGTCCTAAGGTAGATGAGGCATTTAAAATAGTTAATGCTGGTAGATAGGAATTTAAGTCTACATTTGATAGTTAGAGTTCGAGAGGGAAAATGGATATAGACACCCTCCTTTGTACATTGTATTATTATTCTAGATTATTCATTCAGGAGCAAGAAGAGAAGAGCAAGCAGAGAGTTGTGTATAGAACACCCATGTACAGATATTGAATTAATAGAAGGAAGCTTTGATTCAATTCCATGGTTATGTGTCTATTCTCTGTGTTGATGTTGTTATGCTCATGAATAATTGCTTCCTATCATGCATTTTCTTTTATATGTTGTGTATGTGATTTCATGGTTGAATTTGAATCTTGTGAGAGCAAGGAGTTAGTTTCAATTGTTTCTCTATCTTGAACCAGAGGATTCCTGCAAGGAGTGCAGTGGAATTTGTCCGCAAGGAGTGTGTGACTGCAGGGTTCAGTTAGAGATATCTTTTGTTCTCATCTCTTCGAATGTGCAGATAGGCACAGTGTCATGCAAAGAGTGCGCAAGCTAGTGGAGTCTCGAGGTTGCGATTTTGAGTAACAGGATTGAAGGATTTCTGCTGCAGGAGTGCGCAGAGTCAGACGTCTTCAACACTTAGAATTTGTTGAATATTTTCCGCAAGGAGTGTGTGCAACCAGTCCTCATAAAGACTTAAGAAGTTGAGAACAATCCCAGGAGGAGTAGGCCTTTGAATTGGTCAAAGGATTTAGCAAAGATATCGTGCATCAAAGAGTTTGAACAGGCGCTGAAACTTTGCATGCAGGGTGACGAGTTTTATGGAGGAGTGTCGCGTCATTTAGGGATTTCGTCAGGAAGAACGAACAGTCATAATTCTGTGAGGGGAAGTCATGAGAATCCGAGGGCCGTCAGATCTTGTAGAGGTGAAAGGAAGTTATCGCATCGCAAGGAGGAGTTCTAAGCTTAGGAGGGACAGAGTGCTGATACAAGTTGGTCGAGAGCCATTGTATTAGTCGTGAGATCGCCTATCGGGATCTCGTTAGAAGTACGTCGAAGAGTTGACAGCGGGAGTCGCGAAGTCACGAGGTGCGACATTCCGACCGTGACGTAAGTCGAGTGAGACTGCCGGAGTAAGTGGAAGACAGGTGGAAGAAGGCAGAATCTCGCGAGCTCAGGTCTCGAAAGTTTGGAGTCCGAGTATTGGGAGGTTCAAGTCGCGAAGGCGTGAGGTCGCGAGATCACGATAGTAGAATATCAGTATCTCGGTACATCGGAACTTGGGGGTTGGAGGATTGAGTGTTGGGAGTCGCGAGAAGTGAAGTAACGAGGTCGCGAGTGTGCGAGGTGCGGTAGAGCAGAAATTCCGATAAGGGGGAAAATTCAGCGAGTTAACTGGCGCGTTGGATCTCGGGGATCCAAAGGTGTAGCACTTAGTTGTTGAATTCGCGAAGGTTCGAGCGTCGATCCTCCAAAAGGAAGAAGAGAGGGTCATAGCCAAGAGTTACTGTGGGCATGCAGGATTACTGATAGGGGATCAGAACAACCTTGGAGTTCTTCAGGCCATAGAGAAGAGAAGGTCGTGGTGGAGTAGACGTACGAGGGAGGGTAGGTCTGCATCAGAGTGGTATCAGAGCAGGGACTGACTCTTTGTTTTTTGTAACAAAGAGAGACAAGGTTCATCATGCCGCCCAGGAGAGAAAGGCAATCACCTGGTCCGAAGGACAGGGATGTGCAAAGAAGAGGTAGGTCGGCAGGAAATCCATAAATGGAGCGACAGATGAGAGATCTTTGAGCAAGGCTTGAAGAGATGGAGACAGCTCAGAGATGCGGGGTTGGTGCAAGGGATCTTAGCGATTCCAAAGTTGAAGAGGAAGCTGGACATGAAGAAGAGGTCACATACGAGGATGCATCAACCGAGCGGTTGATTAAAGCTATCGCCAGGATGAGTTCCAAGACAAAAATGGACATTCCAGTATATGAAGGAAGTCTGGATGCAGAAGATTTGCTAGATTGGATCTGAGCTCTTGATACCTACTTCGACTATGAAGATATCGAAGAGGATAAAAAGGTTAGGCATGCTGTCATGAAGTTGAAGGGACATGCAGCATTGTGGTGGGATGAGCTACAAGTAGACAGACGCTGCAAGGGCAAGCAAAAGATCAAAAGCTGGGATCGAATGATCGCTAAGATGAAGGTGAAGTTCATCCCAAGAGACTACCAAATTAATCTGTTCAGGAGGATGTAGAACTTGAGACAGAAGCTGATGACAGTGAAAGAATACACCGAGGAATTCTATCGACTGAACATCAAAGCAGGGCAGTGGGAGAGCTATGATGAACAATTTGCCAGATATCTGAATGGTCTGCGATCTGACATTCAGGATGAGTTAAGAATGGTTACCATCAGGACGGTGGAGGATGCTTATCAGATGGCTCTAAAAGCAGAGGAGAAGCTGAGCCATAAGAAAGGTCAGTGAGGGAGAGGCAGAAGTCAGCCCAGAGGCAAGATAGTTGCCCAAGACAAGTGCCCAAATCCCAAGGAGGAATGGAAGAAACCTCAGGGTAGGGTTGAAAGAGGTGGAACCTCGCAATGAGGACAACCACAGGTTGAACAAAGAGGACAACAAGATGATCAACAAGGAGATTATGCTGATGCAAACACTTTTCCTCTTACTAGAGGCAGAGGAAGAGGAAGAGGTGGAGTAATCACATGTTTCACATGCGGAAAGAATGGGCACAATTCATTTGAGTTTCCAGAGAAGAAGAAAGACGTTGGAGAAGCTCACATCGCTGAAGCGCAGAGGTGTGAGGTTGAGAATGAAGACACCGAAAGTGGGAGATCACTGACGGTGCACAAAGTTCTCTTAACACCTGAGAAGGAGGTGGAGGACATAGCTCAAAGGACCAGACTTTTCAGAACCACATGCAAGACCAAAGACAGAAAGTGCAAGGTTATCGTGGATAGCGAAAGCACACACAATCTCGTTTTGATCAAGATGGTGGAAAAGCTAGAGTTGGAGACAACTGATCACCTGAGTCCGTATAAAGTATCATGGCTACATAAGGGTCATCAGGTGAGTGTCACTAAACAATGTTTGGTTGACTTTAAAATTGGGGGATATAATGATAAAGTCTTGTGTGATATCATTCCCATGGATGTATGTCATTTGTTATTGGGTAGACCATGGCAGTATGACCGAAATGTGGTTCATGAAGGAAGAATGAACACATATACTTTGGAGAAGGATGGGAGAACACACAGACTGCTTCTGATAAAAGATAAAGAAGTGAAACCGGAAGTAAGCAACACCATACTTCTCATGAGTGGGAAGGAGCTTCTTACAGAGATGGAGAAGAAGGAAGATCCACAATTCTTTGTGGTTAGGAAACCGAGGATTGTCCTGACTAGCACAAGAGTTGACAACTTACCAGAGGAGATTCAAGAACTGCTTGCAGAATTCGTTGACATCATCGTGGACGAATTACCTCGTTCACTGCCACCGATGAGGAGTGTGAGTCATCACATTGACCTCATACCAAGAGCAAGTTTTCCAAACAAATCAGCGTACATATTGACACCACAGGAGAATGAGGAGGTCAAGAAGAAGGTCCAGGAGTTATTGGACAAAGGGTTGGTCAGGGAAAGCCTGAGTCCATGTGTTGTTCCAATAGTGCTTAGTCCGAAGAAGGATGGAGGTTGGAGAATGTGCACCGATTCAAGAGAGATTAACAAAATTACCATCAGATACAGATTTCCACTGCCGAGAATGGATGATCTGATGGATTGCCTGAGCGGGGAAAATTATTTTTCGAAGATTGATCTCAAGAGTAGATATCATCAAATTTGCATGAGGGAAGGTGATGAATGGAAGGCAACATTCAAGAAAAGCGAAGGTTTGTACGAATGGCTGGTCATGCCATTTGGTTTGACAAATGCACCAAGCACATTCATGAGGCTGATGAATGAAGTCGTGAGGGAATTCATCGGGAAATTTGTAGTCGTATCTTCGGATGATATATTAATCTTCAGTAAGACGAAGGCTGAACATTTGAAACATTTAGCCATTGTGATGAGGAAGCTACAGCAGGAGAAGTTGTTGATCAACATGAAGAAGTTCTCATTCATGAAGACAGAGCTCATTTATTTGGGTTTTGTTATTTCAGCAAATGAGTTGAAGATGGATTTGAGTAAAGTGGAAGTGATCAAGAATTGGCCATCACACAGAAATGTTTTTGAGGTGAGGAGTTTCCATGGTTTAGCTAGTTTCTACTGGAAATTCATCAAGAATTTCAGTGGGATTAGTGCAGCAATGATGGACACTGTGAAGAAGTGACACAAGTCTTTTCATTGGACAACAAAGGCTGAGAAGAGCTTCAATCTATTGAAGTGGAAGATCACCGAACAGCCGGTTCTGGTGTTACCGTATTTTGCAACGGTGTTCCAGGTGAAATGTGATGCAAGCGAATATGCCATAGGAGCAGTCTTGAGTCAAGAGGACAGGCTAGTTGCCTATTTTAGTGAGAAACTGGATGAAGCAAAGCTCAAATACTCCACGTATCATAAGGAAGTTTATGCTATCATAAAGGCATTGAAAAAGTGGAGGCATTACTTGATCCCAAAAGAATTTGTATTGTACAGCGATAATCATGCATTGCAGTTTGTGAGTCAACAAGATAAGTTGAATCAGAAACATGCAAAATGGGTAGAGTATATGCAGAATTTCACGGTTGTGATCAAACATATTTCAGGTACTGCTAACAAAGTGGCTGATGCTTTGAGCAGGAAATGTTTGTTGCTGTAGGAATTCTGAGTCAAAACATTAGGTTTTGAGAATCTAAAGGACATGTACGCAGGAGATGCAGACTTCAGAGAAGCATATGAGGCAGATGAGAATCCAGTTCTCAGAGACAGAAGCCCATGGATATACTACATGATCCAGAAGGGATTGTTGTTCAGAGGAAATCAGTTATGCATTTCAAATTGCTCCATGAGGGAGAATTTGCTGAAAGAAAAGCACAGTGGAGGCTTGGCAGGTCATTTTGGCCATGAAAAAACATTCGCAAAGCTGAGCGAATCATATTTTTGGCCAGGTATGCGAACCGATGTCAAAAAGTTTGTTGATAGGTGCAGAATTTGTTAGCATTCGAAGGGAAGAAAGCAGAACGCGGGTTTTTATCAGCCATTGCCCATACCGGAGAGACCATGGGAGGCGATAAGCATGGATTTTGTATTGGGTTTGCCAAGGATGCAGAGAGGGGTTGATTCCATCTTTGTGGTGGTAGACATGTTTTTGAAGATGGCACATTTTATTCTGTGTCAAAATACCAACGATGCGACCCACGTCGCAAACTTGTTTTTCAAAGAGGTTGTTAGACTTCATGGATTGCTGAGAAGCATAGTCTCGGACAGGGACACCAAATTCATAGGGCATTTTTGGAGGACCTTATGGAAGAAGCTAGGGACTAACTTGGATTTTAGTTCAACATATCATCCGCAAACGGATGGGCAAATAGAAGTGGTCAATAGGAGTCTGGGAGTCTTGCTGAGGAGCTTGGTAACGGAGCACCATAGCAGCTGGGACAACATATTTCCACAGGCAGAGTTTGCATACAACGATTCAGTGAATCGGAGTACAGGAAAAAGTTTGCTTTAGATTGTGTATGGGACACAACCGAGGGGAGTTTCTGAACTCAGGGAGTTAGAACAGACTGTGACTAGCAGCGCTAGTGCAGAGGAATTCGTTGAAGCGATGAAGGAACTTCATGGCAAGGTGAAGCAGCGACTGATAGACTCAACTTAGGAGTACAAACGCAGAGCCGATCAACATCGGAGACAACTTTATTTTGAAGTTGGGGATCTTTTTCTAGCACATTTGAGGAAGGAAAGGTTCCCAAGGGGAACATATAACAAATTAAAAATGGAGAAGATTGGGCCATGCAAGGTCCAGAAGAAATTCGAAGAGAATGCTTATGAAATTGAGTTTCCAGATGGCATCGGGATATCTACGATATTTAATGTTTCGGATTTATACCCATACAGGGTTGGAGAAGCAGAACTGGAACTGAGGAACCAGTGATCCAGTGGCAGAAGCAATTACCAGTTGCAGAGAAGCCACAGATGGAGTGCATACTAGACAAGCGAGTGGGAAAGAAGACCAGGCGAAAGCAGTATTTCGAGTATCTAGTCAAGTGGAAAAATCACCCAGTCGAAGATGCTAGCTGGTAAAATGAAGCAGTGATACAAAAGCATGGACAGACCATGCAGGAGCTCATGGATAGAAGCCCATGAAAATTTTCAAGCCGAGGATATTGTTGCAGGAGCACTGACAACACATCAAGCGAGCCAACACATAGAGTGGAAGACAGCTGGATAAGCTAGCACACATCTTGGAAATACTTTGGGAATGTTGCGTGATCTTAAATGATTCATTTAAGAGATGGAGCACTTGTATTGTAATGGACCTTGAGAGGATAAGCTCTCGTCCTAAGGTATATGAGGCATTTAAAATAGTTAATGCTGGTAGATAGGAATTTAAGTCTAGATTTGATAGTTAGAGTTCGAGAGGGAAAACGGATATAGACACCCTCCTTTGTACATTGTATTATTATTCTGGATTATTCATTCAGGAGCAAGAAGAGAAGAGCAAGCAGAGAGATGTGTATAGAACACCCATGTACAGATATTGAATTAATAGAAGGAAGCTTTGATTCAATTCCATGGTTATGTGTCTATTCTCTGTGTTGATGTTGTTATGCTCATGAATAATTGCTTCATGTCATGCATTTGCTTTTATATGTTGTGTATGTGATTTCATGGTTGAATTTGAAGTCTGTGAGAGCAAGGAGTTAGTTTCAATTGTTTCTCTATCTTGAACCAGAGGATTCCTGCAAGGAGTGCAGTGGAATTTGTCTGCAAGGAGTGTGTGACTTTAGGGTTCAGTTAGAGATAGCTTTTGTTCTCATCTCTTCGAATGTGCAGATAGGAACAGTGTCGTGCAAAGAGTGTGTAGGCCAATGGAGTCTCATGGTTGCGATTCTGAGTAACAGGATGGAAGGATTTCTGCTGCAGGAGTGCGCAGAGTCAGATTTCTTCAACACTTAGAAGTTGTTGAAGATTTGCTGCAAGGAGTGCGTGCAACCGGTCCTCATAAAGACTTAAGAAGTTGAGAACAAGCCCAGGAGGAGTAGGCCTTTGAATTGGTCGAAGGATTTAGCAAAGAGATCGTGCATCAAAGAGTTCGAGCAGGCGTTGAAACTTGGCGTGCAGGGTGACAAGTTTCATGGAGGAGTGTCCCATCATTCAGGGATTTCGTCGGGAAGAACGGATAGTCAGAATTATCCGAGGGGAAGTCACGAGAATTCGAGGGCTGTCGGATCTTGCAGAGGTGCAAGGAAGTTATCGTGTCGCAAGGAGGATTTATAAGATCAGGAGGGACAGAGTGCTAATACAAGTCGGTCGAGAGACATTGTATTAGTCGTGAGATCACCTATTGGGATCTCGTGAGAAGTACGTTGAAGAGTTGACAATGGGAGTCGCGAAGTCACGAGGTGCGACATTTCGACCGTGACGTAAGTCGAGTGAGACCACCGTAGTAAGTGGAAGACAGGTGGCAGAAGGCGAAATCTTGCGAGCTCAGGTCTCGAAAGTTGGGAGTACGAGTATTGGGAAGTTCAAGTCGCGAAGGTGCGAGGTCGCAAGATCGCGATAGTAGAATATCGGTATCTCGGTACATCAGAACTTGGGGGTTGGAGGACTGAGTGTTGGGAGTCACGAGAAGCGAAGTAACGAGGTCGTGAGTGCGCGATGCGCGATAGAGAAGAAATCTCGGTAAGGCGGAAAAGTCAGCGAGTTAACTGACTCGTTGGATCTCGGGGATCCGAAGGTGTACCACTTAGTTGTTGACTTCATGAAGGCGCGAGCGTCGATCCTCTGAAAGGAAGAAGAGAGGGTCACAGTCGAGAGTTACTGTGGGTATGCAGGATTCCCAATAGGGGATCAGAAGAACCTTTGAGTTCTTCGGGCCGTAGAGAAGAGAAGGTCCTGGTGGAGTGGACGTACCAGGGAGGGTAGGTCTGTGTCACATATGATTGATTACAATATGATTGAAGTATATGGATTATTGAAATTTTTTTTGTCAATGGATGCAGGATTGACGATGATTGCTAATCCGACTCACATAAGGAATAAAGGGGACATACAGAAAAACCATACATTTGAGCGAGAGGTGTGGCAACGTTCCTATCACAGCCTACTATAAATCTCTTCATGGAATGAAATATAGGCTAACTATTACCTAGTTCGATAGGCCCACGATGTCGTGAGGGAGAACTGAGACAATCACTCAAAAATATTTCTAAAGGGTGCACAATAAGATAGAATCATTATTTCTTAGAATCCCTTAGTATCTCACTAGGTCGACTGAGTGGAGTGTTGACTCCAGGTGTTAGAGAAAATTCCAAAACTAGACAAAGGAGAGTGGCACCCTTGGAGCACGAAGGTGAGTCTTGAAGGGAACGTCACATAATTAAAACTTGAATCAATAAATCTAGGTGGCGTAGAAAACATTGAAATGATTGGACTTTGTTAGAATAGAATAATTAATTAAACAATAAATTATTAATTATAAAGCATAACAAAAGTCTAGACTAAGTCTAAGTCTAAATTTAAATAAAGGACTAAATGAATTATGATATAAGTTAAAGGATTTGAGAATATAATCAAAATCTAGGAAAAAGGGGAATAAAATTTAAAGGTTTGTTAAAATTCACATGTGTGCATGAAATTTATAAAATGGAATCTAAAAATAGAAGAAATAATAATATGAGAGAATAGGAGTACATATGGAATTGAATCTTGAGTCAACCTACCACTGGTCTAACTAGAGGAAGACTCATAATCCAACTCTAACGAAGATATAGTTAGGAGACACTCATTAAATGAATATTTGGGGAACAAAGGGACAACTAAGAGAAAAATAGGAACACATTGGGGAATGTAGGGGAAATTGGATTTTTAAATAAAATAAAACGGTAATTACTTATGAAACTTGAGGAAATTGTGACAAGCATGTGGGTGAATAATCCTAATAAAATTAATTAAAAGGATAGTTAATTGTACATGAGAACATGTTTCTTTTGGGGGTTTCTTCTATAAAACAAATGCGGTAGAAGGGAAATGGATATTTTTTACTTTTCTTGGTAATGTTATGCTAGAAAACGTTTGTGGAATGTGTTTTACTTGTTAGAGTTGACAATTAAAGCTTGAGAAAGAGTTGAAGCTATTCCTTGTGAGGTAAGTTTGAGAGCTATTCTTTTCTGGTTTCTTATGTGTGCCCCCTTTGTGACTCAGTGGGATAAGGGGGAAGAAGAGTACCCCTAGAATTGGTTGCGAGGTACCGATGAGTTATTGGACCGACAGATGAAGGAAAGGACGTTATGTGAGCTCTATAATCGAAGATCATCAACAAAATTCATATTCTAATTACAATATTTGTAAACTAGTTATTATTGTTTAATGGAGATCAATTGCATGGTTATTAAATCTAATGGACACATTTTTTTATTGTATTGAGTGTGCATGTGGAACCAATTTTTAGACTTAAACGAAGAGGTGAATTTCATCCGAGATTTGTCTCAAACCCTGATTAGTTCTTTGAATTTTTTTAATAAAGGATATGATATTATTGCTAGTTATATAACATGATTGTTTTAAGATATGAATTTATCCAAAAACTGTCACACAAATTGATCAATTTTTCTACATAAAATGAATAAGTGTTAACGTTGGTTACTATTATTTCTAATTCTTCAAATTATGAGTTTTCGTGATTATTGGTAGTTTGAAGTTGCATGCAAGTAGTTTTTATAAAATAAATTTAATGTAATATTTGTGCAAAAACCATGAAGGTTCCAGATCGGGATCTGGTTAATCATTGATAAATAATTGAAAACACCAGAGAACATGATCGCCTATATTAATTGGATTAGAGACCTTAGTCAATTATTTTTTAATAGAAAAGTTTCTACGACTAGGGTTCGAATGTCTCTAACACTCACTAAATCTTGATAATTACCTAGATAAGGACACGAAATTTGATAATAATTCTTAGTTACTTAATCACCTTGATTCCTTAACCCTAGTGATTGTTCTCATTGCAATATTTTATTTTATCTAGTTTGGTTGATCATGGTTCAACTTAGTAGTTGCCCCTATGGATTGAATCTACGTGGCAAAGAATATATATATATATATATATATATATATATATATATATATATATATATATATATAGATATATAGAGAGATAGATAGATAGATAGATAGATAGATATATATTGTTGGGATTTGGTGACAACGAATTCCTCCAATGATGGATATGGATCATATTATTTTGCATTGGTTACAACCAAATATACCAAGATAGAATATGGATAGGGATTGCATTTAATAATCAATTTCTTGTGTGAATGTATAAATTCATGTAAGTTCGTAGAGGCAAATGACTAAGTATGAGAGACAGAGTGAGAAATTGTCAATCTGATGTAATCTCCATGATCTTAATAATAAGACAACTGATGCCTATGCTTGGTGGATGTAGCCCAATGTTTGGGTGAACCACGTGAAATCATTATGTCTATTATCTGTGTGTGATTGTTAATTATCATTGTGAATTGTGTTTTCCGCATTTACAATTCTAGCAAGTGGTATCAAAGCTGGTTGGAGGAGCTTCAAATTCTCGGAGGAGCCGCAAAAGTGAAATTTGTGCGAGGTGTGTCGATTTGTACATCGTCGTAGGTCCCTCCTCTCCAAGGGTGTGACAACATACTACTCACTTTCTACACGTTTGAAAACCTGAGATTTACGCACTTCAGCTGTGTATTACAATGCGTAAATATTTTAAAATTTCCGCACTCCAAGTGTATCGTAAGGTGCAGACTCTCCACACTCCATTAGTATCATAGGGTGTGGACTCTCCGCACTCCAGTAGTAGGTTGAGGTGAGAAAACTCCCTTTAGTACAAAATCTCCTTTCACAATTTGCATATGGTGTTTTGACTTTTGAAAAGATTAAAAGGTTTTTTATATTATATGCATAATATGGGAACAAGTTGCGTGAGTGAAGCTGAATAAAGTAAAAAAGTTTTGATGGAGTAACAGGATTAAGGTAAAATATAAAAGGGTAGAGGAATTAAAGTAAAAGGGAATTCTTTATTAAAAAGTGAATTTTTTAGTAAAATGTTTCTTATTAATTCTTTTTGTTTAAACCTTGTGAAGTTATTCCTCCACATTATTTTTTAAAGCCTTGGTTATTATAAGTTGTGATTTGGGCATTAGGAGAATTTTTTTTGCTAATAGCTAAGATGCAGAGTTCGAAGTTTGAAGTTGAAAAGTTCAGCGGTAAAAACAACTTTGAGATTTGGAAGCTTAAGATGCGGGATTTACTAGTGCAACAAGGGTTGCAAAAATCATTGGCAAGCAAGTCAAAGAAACCAATGGCCATGAAGGTATGGGAATGGGAAGATCTGGATGTGAAATCTCTTAGTACCATTCATTTATGTTCAATGGATGAGGTTTTGTTTAATATTGTAGGAGAGGATACAACATCAAGCTTATGGAGCAAGTTGAAAAGTCTATATATGATGAAGTCCTTGATGAGAAAAATCTACTTGAAGAGACAATTGTACAGTTTGTGGATGAAAGAAGGTACAAACATTTCTAACCATTTAAATACCTTTAATACCCTTATAGTTCAATTGACTAGTATGGAAGTTAAACTCAAATATGAAGATAAGGCTATTACACTATTGTGTTTGTTGACTCAATATTGGGATAATCTAGTCACCTCTATTAGCTTTAGCTCAGTAGATGTTTTAGATTATGACTCTGTTGTGGGAGATTTTTTGGTTGAGGAGATGAGGAGGAAATATAGTAAAGAAAGATCAACTTCAGAGGAGATTCTAATCAAAGGTCGAACTAAAGATCTGAATGAGAGAAGTTCTTCTCGATCTAAGTCAAGACATAGAAAGGGTAAAGAAAAATGTTGGTACTGTGGCAAAAAAGGACATCTCAAGAAAGATTGTTGGAAGAGAAAGGAATATGAGGAAAACTATACAAAGGAAGAAAATTTGGTTGTAACAAATTCAGGTACAATTGATCAAGTTTTATCCGTTTCTAGTAATTTACAATATCAAGAATAATGGAAATTAGATTCACGTGTCTCCCACCACATGTGGTCACATAGAAATTGGTTCATTTCTTACCAATCTGTTGATGAGGGTGTAGTGTTTATGGGTAATGGTATTCCCTGTAAAACTGTTGGGGTTGGCAGTGTTAGAATCAATATGTCTGATGGTATTCTTAGGGAATTAACATATGTTAGATATCTACTTAAGCTTAAATCAAATTTGATTTCATTAGGAGTGTTGGATTCTAGTGGATATAAGTATATAGGTCAAGGTGGAGCACTCACATTGTCGAAAGGTAGTTTAGTAGTGATGAAGGCAACAAAGGTTGATAACCTTTATAAGCTAGAAGGAAGTACTGAAGTGGCATATGAAGTGAAACATGTATCTTCTTGTTCATGGTAGAATCATCAAGGTCATAAGATAAATAAAGAATTATAGGTACTGGTAAATGGTAAATCATTTCTAGACTTAAAATCTTTGTTTTTGAATTCCTTCTTGTGTTATATCTCTGCAAGTTATCATGATGGTATAAAGGGATGTTGTGTGTGGGATCCTACTTCTCACAGGGTAGTCATTGATAGAGATATAGTATGTATGGAACAACCAAAAGGGTTGATTCAAGATCGCAACGATAAATTTGTTTGCATGATAGATAATTCATTGTATGGCCTATTGGTGGTACCCAGGCAAATATACAATAGGTTTGAATCCTTCATAGTGAGTCAGAAATTTTCAAAGGGTAGGAATGACTATACAATTTATAGTACATTCATAGTCTTGATGATATTTGTTGATGATATGCTTGATGCAAGCCGAACCATGGATAACATCAGTAAGAAAATGACTCAAGTGGACAGGACAATTAAGATGAGGGATCAAGGAGCAGCAAAACAAATTATGGGCATGGAAGTATACAGAGATGGTAATGGTAAGTTGTGGTTGGAGTTCAGTATGAACATTGTAAAACTAGTTTTTATCCCTCTTGCTTTCCATTATAAGTATTCTTCAAGCACAGGTCATGTCTATAAAGAAGAAAAGGTTATGTTTCGTGTAAGTTTAGTAGGAGGTTTGTTGTATGTGATGAAATGGTTAAGATCATATGTTTCACATGCTAATGATGTTGTCAAAAACGTGATAGATTCAGGTGTTGTAGTGAAATGGGTGCTTCAGCGTTTAAAAAGAACAAATGTCACCGATAATGGTTACACTGATGTGGTCTGTGATAATTGTAATGTATATTTCACAAGTGTTTTGGATAGAAGGAGATCTATCACTAAATATGTCTCACAACAAACTTGTGGAAGACATGTTGGAGGTGTAGTGATCCCTCAAGAAATCCAAACTCGTGCAAGTCACACATGCGAGATCATGAAACCGGTTTTATTAGAGAAGCTACAGTGGTTCTTGGCTTCTCTTGGATTGCAGAAAAGGTGATGAACAAAAGGAAGGAGAAAGTATCAGGTTAATTGTTGTCAAGGTGGAGATTGTTGAGATTTGGTGACAACGAATTCCTCCAATGATGGATCTAGATCCTATTATTCTGTGTTGGTTACAATGAAATAGACAAAGATAGAATATGGATAGGGATTGTATTTAATCATCAGTTTCTTGTGTGAATGTATAAATTCATGTAAGCCTGATCCGTTATCATGCGACCTTATCACATTGATTTCTCCCTTAATGTAGGTGATTCAGGCACTCCGTGAATAATTTTTCCACTTTGAGTGATGTTAGCCTTATGCAAGTAGTTGTTATATTATGGTCATGTTGTTTGTTTATTAAATTCCTTGTTTTTCCATTAAAACATGTGATTGTTTCATGGTTAACCTCCAATTGTCTATTACTCGACGGAAATTTTGTAACTCTTGGTTGATTTCAAACCATGTTTGTTTATAAAAGATAATGGCAGAGAGTTTTGAGGGAATGAATTTGAAGAATTTTGTAAGAAGTGTGGTATAGCAAGGCAGAAGACTACTCCATATACACCTCAACAGAATGGAGTTGCAAAAAGGATGAGCTGGACGTTGATGGAAAAAGCAAGGTGCATGCTCAATGGTGTCGGGTTAGGGCAAGAATTCTAGGTAGAGGAAGTGGGTATTGTATGTTATATGTTCAACAGATCACCCTCATCAGCATTGGATGACAAGAATCCAAAGAGGTATGGACTGGTAAGAAACCTTCTCTCACACATCTTAAGGTATTTGGTTGCGATGCATATGTTCATGTTCCAAAGGAAAAAAAGAGTAAGTTGGATAAGAAAGCTAAAAAATGTATCTTTACTGGATATAAAGATGGTATCAAAGGTTATAAGATTTGGGACCTAGAAACTAAGAAGGTAGTGTATAGCTGAGATGTGGTATTTAGAGAAATGAAGGATGTTGTTAAACATGAATTCCTACAAAGTAAGGAAGAACCAGAGAAGATAGAGTTTTATTTAAAGGATGATGAATCAGAATCTACAGAAGAAAATGAATCAGAAGAAGAAGATCCTCATACTCCAGTATTGAGGAGATCGGTTTGAGAAAGAAGGATATCGAAAAGGTATAGTCCATTTGATTTTCGTTCAAATTTTTCTTTGTCTATTATTGATGATGATCCTAGAACTGTCAGGTAGGTAGTGGATTGAAAGGATGGAAATCTTTGGAAAAGGGCCATAGAAGAAGAAATGTCATCTTTAGATAATAATGAGGTTTGGGATCTAGTGGAGTTGACAACTAGAAGAAATACCATTGGTAAAAAATGGGTATTTAAAAAGAAACTAAATGCAGAAGGAAAAGTGGAGAAATACAAAGCTCGGTTAGTAGCAAAGGGTTATTCCCAGGTTGAGGGAATTGATTTTGGTGAGATTTTTTCTTTTGTTGCCAATTTAACCTCTATAATATTTCTGTTATCTATTGTTGTTGCATTTGATTTTGAAGTAGAACAGATGGATGTGAAGACAAAATTCCTACATGGGGATCTGGAACAAGAAATATAGATGAAGCAACTAGAAGGTTATGCTGTGAAAGGAAACAAGGAGCTGGTATGCAAGCTGAAAAAGTCTGTATGGTTTAAAACAATCACCAAGGATGTGGTATCAAAAATTTGATAATTATATGCTAGGACTTGGCTTGATAAAAAGCAAAGAGGATCATTGTGTGTATTTTAAATTAATTGGTGATCATTTGATTTATTTGGTCCTGTATGTGGATGACATGTTGTTGATAGGAAACAACAAGGAGATTATCCAAGATGTGAAAACTCAGTTGTCCTCTAAATTTGACATGAAGGATCTTGGTGCTTCAAATTTCATATTGGGCATGGAAATTAAAAGAGATCAGAAAAGGAGGAAACTTTAGTTAAATCAGAGAAAATATGTCGAGACAATATTGCAAAGGTTTAATATGGAGGAATGTAAACCGATCAAGGTTCCTATTCATGTTGGTGTAAAGTTATTTGTAGATCAGTATCCCAAGACACATGTAGAAGAGGAGGACATGTCGCATGTTCCATATGCAAGTACAATTGGCAGTTTTATGTATGCAATGGTCTGTACTAGACCAGACATTGCACATGCAGTGGGATTTTTGATCAGGTATATGTCAAAACCAGGGAAGGAGCACTGGACAACAGTAAAAAGGGTTTTCAGGTATTTGTGTGGAACTACTAGCTATGGATTGTGCTATGAAGGAAGACAATAATTGGACAGAGTGTTCGATATACATGGATTTGTGGATGTAGACTAGGCTGAAGATTTGGATCATAGGAGATATACACGCGAGTATTTGCTTAACCTATTTGGAGGAGCAATAAGTTGGATGAGAAAAAGACAGGTTGTAGTGGCACTTTCAACTACAAAAGTTGAATGCATGGAAGCCACTCAGGCAAGTAAGGAAGAATTATGGTTACAAATATTGTGCTCGGGTATTGGGTTGGTAAAACAAGCTGTAGGGATAGAGTGTGACAGTCAGAGTGCAATTTTTCTGTCTAAGAACCCTGCTTATGATTCAAAGACAATGCACATTGATGTTCAATATCACTTTGTGAGAGACATGATTGAAGAAAAGAAAGTATCATTGATGAAGGTGGACAATTTGAAGAATGTTGTAGACTCATTAACAAAATTTGTGAGCACTGAGAAGTTCTCTTGGTGTAGAGGATCCATGGGCATTGATTCCCTGGATTGTTGACTATGTAACCCTCTAACCCCCTATATGCAAAGAAAACAACAAGTGGGAGAATGGTGGGTATGTTTTATATTCTTTGCAAAAAAAAAATCTTCCTCGAGAAACGTGACACCTACCTCGAGAAATGTGTCATGTATTTAGGTGGTTTTTTGGCACATGGTTTTTTCCGATGGTTTTCTATTTTCGGTTAAGGAATTAGGGTTTTGGACTAATCCAGTTAATTGGGTTACATTTTTGGATGCCATTGGATCCTATATGTATATTGTATTGTAAACAATGTATCACCATGAATAATATAGAATATGTTGGTTTTCCCAGTTTGGGTTTCCACGGAAAAAATCTCTATGTAATGTTTGTATTTTCCATTGTATCTTTTCTATTATTTTTCTGAATATCTGTTTGTAGTAGATATTGTACAAAGTTAGAATTTACATTCCTCCCAAAAGAGAGTTGGATTTTACACTAGAATTGAAACCTAGAATTGAACCGATAGTGAGAATGTGTTACTAGATGTCGACACCAAAATTGCAGGAGTTGAAAATGAAATTGAATGAGTTGTTGAATTTGGGACTTATACATCCGAGCGTATCGTTGTTGGGTGCACCAATGATTTTTGTTAGAAATAAATATGGGTCGTGGAGGCTTTGTATTGACTACCATCAATTGAACAAAGCTAGGATCCAGAACCAATATATGTTGCCAAGGATAAACAATTTGTTTGGCCAGATGAAAGGATTGGTGGTGTTTTCTAAGATTGATTTAATATCAGGATATAATCAATTATAGATTAAAGAGGAATATATCCCTAAGACCACGTTTAATATGAGATTCAGACACTATGAGTTTACGGTTTTACCGTTCGGGTTGACGAACACTCCAGGGGTATTCATGATTTTGATGAATAGGGTCTTTCACGATTACTTGGACAAGTTTGTTCAATTATTTATTGATGATACTGATTTATTATTGGGTGAGAGAAGATCATGATGAACACTTGATATTGGTTCTATAGTGCCTAAGAGAAACAAAATTGTTCAGGAAGATATCAAAATGTTCTTTTTACCAATCAAAAATTCATTACTTGGGACATATCATATCTGGAAAAGGTATCGTTGTGCATCCAACAAATGTAGAGGAAATTACGGAATGGCCAATGCTGACAAACGTACATGAAGTACGTATCTTTATGGGTTTAACAAGATATTATTGATGGTTCATTGAATGTTTTTTGAAGATAGAAAATCCAATCACGAAATTGCAAAAGAAAAACAAGAAGTTCGTATGGACTGAGAAATGCGCGGAAGCATTTCAAAATATCAAGGAGTTTTTAACAAGAACGTCGATATTAAAGGTCCCCAACATGGAAAAGGAATTCTTGGTATGAAAAAATGCATCCAAGGAAAGTTTAGGCAGATTTTTGATGCAATATAGTCAAGTGATCACTTACATTTCAAGGAAATTGAGAAGGAGTGAGGAAAACTATGCAACACACAACTTGGAGTTATTAGCAATTTTATATACCTTGAGAATATGGAGACATTATCTAATTGATAGATAATTCAAATAAAAGACATATCACTATGGATTGTAGCCTATATTTACTCAGAGTCACTTGAATGTGTGACAAAGGCATTGGTCATAACTACTTAGCGAATACGACTTTGAGATTACTTACACTAAAGGATCAACGAATAGAGTGGAATATGCATTGAGTAAGAGACCATGCATATTCTCAAATAATATTCTAAATTTACATATAGACAATGATTGGTATAAAGAAGTTAAGGATAATATTGGAAAAAATACTAGGATGGTATCGAAGTTTTAAGATTACTCATTGTACAACGAAGGATTGTTGAGATTTAATGGAAGAATTTACATACCTACTAATGACGAATTAAGAAGTTTGATCTTAAGAAAGGCTTATCGAGTAGTTTACATGGCTCATATAGGAGTCACAAAAACGAAGGCAGACCTTAAGACTTTATTCTTATAGAAAGGAATGAAAGCGGACATAGTTAGCTATGTGGAAAGATATCTAGAATGTCAGCAAGTGAAGGCTAAGCATAGACATCCAAAAATATTGTTGCAGCCACACATTATTCCTAAATCAAAATGTGAGGTCATTTCTATGGATTTTATCATTGGATTTCCACTTACGGAAAGGAGACACGATTCGATTTTTGTGGTAGTTGGCATGCACACTTTATTGCATTGTGTACGACATATCATGCACCAGATATAGCTAGACTATTTTTCCGTGATATTGTGAGGTTACATGGTGTACCAAGAAGGATCATATCTGATCTAGGATAAGTGTTTACAAGACGGGTTTGGACCAGTTTGCAAGAGGCCTTGGGAACACAACTGAATTTTAGTACAATGTATCATCCTGAGACAGACGAAAAAACAAAGAGAACGAACCAGATTTTGGGGGATATGTTGCATATTTATGTAATGGATCAACATAAATGTTTGGAAGACTACTTTACATTAGTATATTTTGGATACAAAAACAATTACCAGAGTACGATTAAGATGGAACTGTTTGAGTTTCTTTATGAGTGACCGTGTTGGACGTTGTTGAGTTGGAATCAACTTGAGTATAGGTTCCTGGTGGGACTAGAAGTGATCCAATAAATGGAAGAATAGATGAAATCGGTAGGAAAAAGGATTAAAGAAGAGAAGGATCGGCATAAGATTTATGTTTATGTGCATCATGTTGAATGTAGTTATGAAGTTTCTAACAGAGTTTTCTTGTGGGTAAACTTGCATTAGAGTTCGATCAAGTTTGGAAAGGGTGCTAAAGTCTCTCCTATGTTTGTGGGACCTTTTGAGGTTATTCAAAAGAAAGGATCGATGAATTATCGACTAGCCTTTTCTGATTCTTTGAGGTGTATGCATGATGTATTTCCTGTACCTCTTTTATGACATTTTATTAGTGATCCATCACATGTTATTGACATGATTTCTTTGCAACAGTCAGATGAGGGTTATCTAATGGTGGAGCCAATTTGCATTCTGGACCATCACATTCTACAACTACGATGTCGAATAGTCTATTGGGTCAAGGTTGAGTGGGCCGACTATAGTCCAAACTTGGCTACTTGGGAGGAGGCATATGAGATGCATCAACAATTTCCATACTTGTTTGATAGATTAAATATGTAGATCTATGTCAGATAAAAAAATTTACTTGCATTTATATACTGTACAAACTTTGGGATGAAGTTTAAACAAGAGGGGGTGTATGTAACATCCCGCTCTACTGAGAAAACTTTTATTGACATATATTTTGAGAACACTTGCATGCAAGTGATCCAGTTATGGTATATTATGATTTTGTTTTGATTATGGGTTATATATGATGATGAGGATGTATTGTGACTTATAATTAATTTGATGTATATGTATTCACATATTCTATTGACAAGTTTCATGAGTGTCTGGGACACATGACAGGTTATGGATGATGATGGCATCAATGGACTTCCTTGGACTCCGGATTGAGTCAAGGAGTGGATTGTATTTTTTTTTAGTATTTATTTTTATGCACATGTGACATATGATTGATTATAGTATGATTTATGTATATGTATTATTAAAAATGTTTTTGTTAGTGGATGTAGGCTTGATGATTCTTTCTAATCCGACTCACATAAGGAGTAAAGGGGCCATGCACATAAACCATATATTTGAGGGAGAAGTGTGGCAATGTCCCTATCACATCCTACTATCACTCCTACTGTGGCATGAATTGTAGGTTTATGATTACCTAGTTTGAGAGGCACGCGATGTCATGAGGGAAGACTAAGACAATCACTCATGAATATTTCTAAGAGGTGCACAATAAGGCAGAATCCTTATTCCTTAAAATCCCTTAGTCTCTCACAAGGTTGACTGAGTGGAGTGTTGAATCCAAGCGTTGAAAAAACTTCCAAAATCATTCAAAGGTGAGTGACACCCTTGGATTATGAAGCTGGATCTTGAAGGGCATTTCACATAATTAAAACATTAGTTAATAAATCTAGGTGGCCTAAAAAACATTGAAATTATTGGACCTTGTTAGAATAAAATAATTAATTAAACAATAAATTATTAATTATAAAGCATAACAAAAGTCTACACTAAGTCTAAGTCTAAATCTAAATAAAGGAATAAATGAATTATGACATAAGTTAAAATATTTGATAATATAATCAAACTTTAGGAAAAAGGGGAATACAATTTTAAGGTTAGATAAAATGCACATTTGTGCATGAAATTTATAAAATGGAATTTAAAAATAGAAGAAATAATAATATGAGAGAATAGGAGTACATATGGAATAGAATATTGAGTCAACCTACCACTAGTCTAGCTAGAAGAAGACTCCTAATCCAACTCTAGATAAGATCTAGTTAGGAGACACTCATTAAATGAAGATTTGGGGAACAAAGGGACAACTAAGAGAAAAAATAGGAACACATTGGGAAGTGTGGGGGAAATTGGATTTTTAAATAAAATAAAAAGGGTAATTACTTGTGCAACTTAGGGAAAGTGTGACAAGTGTGTGGGTGAATAATCCTAATTAAATTAATTAAAAGGATAATTAAATGTGCATGAGGACATGTATCTTTGGGGGGTTCTTCTATAAAAAAAATGTGGTAGAAGGGAAATGGATATTTTTTATATTTTCTTGGTAATGTTATGCTGCCAAAATGTTTTGGAATGTGTTTTAGTAGTGAGAGTTGGGATTTTAAGATTTAGAAAGAGTGGAATCTCTTCTTTGTGAGGTAAGCTTGAGAGCTATTGTTTTGTGGTTTATTGTGTGTGGTCTCTTTGTGGCTCAAGGGAATAATGGGGAAGAAGAGTACCCCTAGCGTTGGCTGGGAGGTACTAGTGAAGTCTTGGATTGGAAGGCAAAGGAAGGGACATTGCACGAGCTCCAAAATTGAATATCATCAACAAAGTTCATATTCGAATTACGGTATTTGTAAACTAGTTATTATTGTTTAATGGAGATGAATTGTATGGTTATTAAATTTGATGGATAACACAAAATTTTATTGTATTGATTATGCATGTGGAACCACCGTTTAGACTTAAATGAAGAGGTGAATTTCATCTGATATTTGTCTCAGACTTTGATTAGTTCTATGAAAAGTTTTAAGAAAGGATATGATATTATTGATATTTATATCACACAATTGTTTTAAGATATGAATTTATCCGAAAACGGTCACACAAATTGATCAATTTTTGTACATAAAATGAATAAGTGTTAACATTGATTACTGTTATTTCTAATTATTCAAATTTTGAGTTTTTGCGATTATTGGTAGTTTGAAGTTGCATGCAAGTAGGTTTTATAAAAAAAGTTAATGTAATATTTGTTCAAAATTTGTGAAGGTTCCATATTGAGATATGGTTAAGCATTGATAAAGAATTGACAACACCAAAGAACCTCATCCCCTATCTTAATTAGAGTAGAGACCTTAGTCAATTATTTTTGAATAGGAAATTTGATACAACTAGGTTTCGAATGTCTCTAACACTAACTTAAGCTTGATAATTACCCAGATAAGGACACAACATTTGATAGTGGTTCTTACTTACATAATCACCTTGCTTCCTTAACCCTAGAAAGTGTTTGGTTGCAATATTTTATTTTATTCAATTTGGTTGATCAGGGTTCAACTTAGTAGTTTCCCCCATGGATTGAATCTCTGAGATATAGAATATCTATATATCTATATATATATAGGAATTGCGAGGAAACAAAACATGTTTTCACATGGATCTCTTATCGTGCGACTTTATCATAGTTATTTCTCCCTTCAGTTAGGTGATCCGGGCACTCCACGAATCATTTTCCCACTTTCATTCATGTTAGCCTTCTACAAGTAGTTGTTATATGAAAAGTTGAGACGTGTTATGGTTTCCAGTTAGATTATGGTCACATCAATTGTTTATTAAATTCCTTCTTCCTCCATTAAAACATGTGATTGTTTCATGGTTAACCTCCAGTTGTATATTTCTTGAATAAAATTTTGTAACTCTTGGTTGATTTCAATCCAAGCTTGGATGGTCTTCTTGATATGACTCATGGATTTTTGAATAAGTTGGGTGATAGATATCTGGGTTATCAGGATGACTATTAATTTCAATTATGGAATGGATACTAATGATAATCGTATTCGTTATAATTGCATGTTACTGTTGAGGCTCTGTTAGATTACTTACAAGTCATTTGAAGGTGTACTTTTTCTCAATTTGTAGTCTTTATGTGTGTTAGCACCGCCATTTTTCTTGTCAATTAGAGTCGGTTTTAGTCGAGTTATAGCCCATGTGTCAAAACATGTGAATTCAGGTACGTAAAATGAAGCGGTCGAGGTCAGAAAGTGGATGGTTGGACCTTGGAAACGGGAAGGGATGTCAAAGTTGAAACATGCGTAAATGGTATGGCTATGTTTTTCCTAGAGAGTTGGGTCCTGTTAAAAGATAGTTTGTGTGTGTCCCAAGTCGATTCAAGTAGTTAATGGAAGTTGCGTTAGCAAGTGCAATAGCTATTATCAATTCATTATGAAAGATGAGAGAATGAAAAATTACAGCATTCATATCATGTATGCCCTGCAGCCCTTATCGCCTATACCTTACACATGGGGATGTGTTATGGAAAATCTGTAGTTTGATTTTAAACATCCAGTTGCAATGAATTCAATATTCCTTGGCACGTTTCCTCCTTCCTCCCAATATTTTATAAATTGCAGATGTTCTCCACCCATGTTATTTGTGAAATCAGATTTAGACTCTATCTGTAAGTTTTCTCATAGGCCCAGCTCGATAGAATTATCCATATTGGGCATTCGCCAGATCCATTGTGTGCAATATAAATACTAGTTGTGCCATGGAGACCTCTCAAAGCGTAAATAAGGGCACGTGAAGTAAAAAAATCGTTAGACCTTAACCCCAAAGTGATCGGTATTCGTTCTCACTCACAACGGACATCCCCAGGGATAAAAGGGGGATTTTCCCTTTACCTGCAGGAATGACGAAATCACACTGCGCGAAACTTGGAGTGGAAGGAACTACGTAAGAAGGAAGGAAATAGAATCCCTATCTCCCTAGCAACATATACCTTGGATAAGAAGCAGGCCAAGGAATAATAAGGAATTTGGGGAAACCCGAATCCCAGACGAACCATGCGCACGATCGTTTGCTAGAAAATTTGTATCCACGTTGTCTACCTAGAAACTTTGGAAGGTACAAGCCGAGAAAGTGGGAGAAGAATGAGAAGGATGGATGCCATAGGTACATATGATAAAGAAGCATCTTAGCAGTTGAATCAGGTGAAGCTAGCCATAGCCGAATTGTACCAGGAAAACATGGAGTTGAGACAACAACTAGCAACAAAGACCATTGAGGCGTCATCAACACAAGGTCATGAAGGGAACGTAACATGGTTCAAAATATAGCTCAGAGATGTGCAGGATATGATCGTACAATTGCGCGAAGTACAACGGATTTCAGAAGAAAGGTATGCAAAACACTCCTGAGAATGTGAAATGGACAAGGAGATAGCCTGCACAGTTCTCACCAGCAAGTAGAAGAAATAGGATTAGTTGAAGTCTTTCCTATACCCACAAACAAAAAGAAAATATTGACAGTTTTGAAGGAGACATCTCCCTAAGACAATTTTTCAATTTTTTATGATGACCATGACAATCAGCAGCCACTTGTTGCACCCATTTTTCCCCAACAAATGAGCGCGTGATAGAAATCAAATCCATTATAGCAGAAAGAAGGGCTTTGACAAACACTTGTTTGTTCGGACATTTGATCCAAGGAAATAACTGACGCATCACTCTCTCATGACAAGACCTGACTAATAATCGAATCCCTGTGGTGGATTACAAACATTCATAATCTAGCTAGATGTATTTGTTGACTATTTTTGGAAAAATGTCATGCGAAGTGTCTTTTAAAGTACAACAATCAGTTTCCTAGATTTTAGAGATAGTAGTTAGAAGAGAAGGGTAACCCAAGCGGCTCCCTCACATATATATTTGATCTTTTGGATGTAATCCAGGTTGTTTGGAAAAATTAGTATAGACATTGACTATTGTAAGTAATTTGAGTTCGATTGAAACTTAATGAAAAGGTCCTGTAGCTTGGATGAAAAGATTCTAATTGTAGCAGTTGGATGTATTGTTTTATTTTATCTGCATACGTACTTCCTGTTTTCTTTATTCATATATTTTTCTATCTAAATCAGAATGAAATTTTGAACCTGTGTATTCATTGTGTGATGCCCCTTGTTTGCGCCATTTAGATAAAAAATATTTCCCCTAAAGTTAACTTTGAATTCATTCGTGACGATGCTCTGAGTTACTTCTTGTTTTTCCTCCTCGCCACCCACAATGATTTTCCACTAAAGACTATTGCTCAGTTAGCCTTTATCCTCTCAAGTTCAGTCACTGAGTCATTTGTTTCTGTCATTTTCTCAAATCGACTCCATAGCCCAAAGTCTTATCCTCTTGCACCAATATAACCAGAACCCATTATTTCAAAGGTGTTAAATCTAGCCACGGTTTTAAAGCCATATCCTGCATCGAGACAGAGTCTCTCAAGAGATCCCTCCCCATTTCCGAAAGGCTAGTTTCGGGTCTAAAATTTGGTTGAAATAGTTACCTCAGTCGTTTGTTTATTAGCCGAACAAATTTATAGAGTGCTAACATTCTAGCGTCGTTGTCGGTGAATGAAATTGAATAGATTTTCCCTGGGAGAATGACTAACGTTGTAGTTTGACCCCTGAGGGTAACAAAGGGAAAAACACCCATACCATATGAAACCTTTACCCTATCGGCTCTAGTAAAAAATATGAGTAGCTCCAAGTAACGCATTTTAGGAACCCTGGCTCAAAAAAATATCTATACCAGAGCAAATTCTGACCCAAACCCTACAGAGCCTGTGTACGACCTCGAGAAAATTTTGCGCAGGACCAGAGAGCAAGTGTCATACCCATTCTATTACCTAGATAGAATATTGTCCTTACCCAAAGACGAAGAACAAATAATTAATGACCTGGAGTTTGACGCATTCTTTGAACAAACCATGTTCAGGTCTAAGTCAAAAATAGCTTGGACGAGATATTTTTTGACCAAAAGAGATTCCAAGCCCTAGTGTCTAATAATATCCCTCAAGTCCCAAACCTAGCCATGACCTCCATATTCTCCCCCCTCACTCTTCCAACCCAACTTCATGATTTTCCCCAAAATTACAATCAGTGGATTAATCTCTACGATGTTGAAGGGAGCATTTCAGCCCAGAAACATCTGGATTGGTTCAACGATTTTGTCGACCTAGAAGAGGTAGACTATGTAGATGTGAAAATGAGGTTATTTGCACATAGTTTTGTGGGGGAGGTGAGGAAGTGGTTGAAATCCCTATGACTAGCAGGTATTCAAGACTTCACTGCGTTCGAAACATATTTCATCAATAGATGGGGAGACAAGAAGAACTCCTTGCAGTTGTTAACGTAGTACAATAATATGAAGAAGGCACCAGAGGATACGGTGCAAGAATTATCAGCCTGTTTCATGAAGGTTTATAACTTGATTCATGTATAAGTCCAACCACCTCCTATGGTTGTGCAGTTGCAATACGTCGAATACTTCAACAATGATTTTTCCTTTTTGTTGAGAGAAAGAAGATCAACAAACCTAGACATGATAATGAGAAATGCAATCGAAGTTGAGGTAAATATGATGGCATTGGGGAAGATCAAATAGACATTCAACAAGGCCTATGTTCCAAAACAACTACATAGATGAAGAGTTCGATTAGATGTCTTAAGACCAAATGCATTGTTGCGATGAAAATAACCCACACATGTTTTTGGAAAAGAGAAAACATGATCGGTACATGAGAAGAAATGACAATTTTATGTTGGAGACAGATGATGCGTGGATTGGCTAAGCTTATGACACATTGTCCTAGGAATCGAAAGAGTTTAGAAAAGGTTAATAGAATGCCATCATGCAGTTTCAGAAGAAATATAACCTTAGGATCAAGGAAGCGTCTACTGAACCTCGACACACTAATCACATAAGGAAACCTCTGGTGGACACCCCTCCCACAAGTTGATCACAGTCAGACAACATGAACAATAATGTGATAGAGAAGGAAAATTCAAAGGAGGAGGCCCTGAAGAAAACTCCGGAAACAAGCCGATAAGCGGGTCGAAAAGAGGTAGAGAAAGTTTGTCCTCCTTTTAAATTTGAACATGAAATAGATAAAATAAAAATATTTGTCCCAATCAATGAACTTATCAGAAAGGGTGAGTATCGGGAAAAGATTATTAAAATGTTGAAAATGGGAGGGAACCCCGATACTTTGAATGTACAAGACGATCACCATGCTATTTTGTTTGGTCTGCGCGTTGAGGAGACAAGTGATACCGAGGAAGTACCTCCATTATACATCAATCTGAAGGTTCATGAAATGACCCTTCATAATTCCATGCTATATTCCGACGCATCGCACAACCTCATGCCAAAGGTGATCATGGATGAACTGGGTTCTGATATCACTAGACCCTACAAGGACCTTTTCTCTTTTGATTCAAGGAAATTCAAGTGCTTGGGTCTCATTAAGGACTTGGTCATGTCATTGGCCCAAATTCCTTGGAAGAACATGGTTATGGATGTGGTCATGGTAGACATACCCCCTAAGTTTGGCATGCTTCTATCCAGATCATGGGCTGCGAAGTTAAAAGGGACCCTGCAAATGGACATGTTATATGCCATCATTCCTATGTTTGGCCAGGACAGACGGTTGTACAGAGAAGTTATATTGAAATACATGGTAAGAAGCAAAATGCATTCAAACAACACCCCATATACTCCATCGAAATTGAGGTTGGTTATTCTATATTCTACAATGACCTGAGCTTTGACGATGAAGAGTCGACAACCATTATGATCGTCGATGATGAAGTCGCGCGAAAATAAGTCGGGTGCACCGATCCAAGAAACCAAGTGCAGAATGAGATATGGAACATGAGTTTCGATCGCATGGTCAAAAGAAGGGGTGAGGCCGACGTGTGCATAAATCCCCCTAAAGTGGGTTCAAAGCTCTGCTCATACAAACTTTATTTTGACTGTACATACAACAGGGCCAAGTATGAGGCGTTGATTTTGGGCCTGAAGGTATTAAAGGAATTAGGCACAGAAAGGATAGAAGCACACGGAGACTCCAATCTAATTATAGACCAAGCGAAAGGCATATATCAGGCAAAAAATCCCAAGTTGAGAGCATATAGAAACTTAGTGTTAGACCTCCTCGAGGAGTTCCCAGAGTATAATCTGCTAGTCATCCCAAGGGGGAAAAACTAGATCACTGACGCATTGGCCACCTTGGCCTCATTTTTAAAAATTCCCATCCTCCCCAACAAAAAATATGAAATCGAAGTCAAGCACAAGTTAGCAGGGCCTCATAATATCAAATGCTGCCAGCTGTTTGAAGATGAAAAACAGGTGGAAAGGTTTCTCCAAATGAGCGATGATTTTGTTAATATAAATATTGACGATGAATGTTGTTGTGACGAATATGGGAGTGTGGATGTGAGCAGTAATGATCACCCTTTCCAGAACCAGATCGCGAGAAGGGACATAATACAACTAAAAAATAACATCATTTTGAAGGGGTTAGTGAGGCTGGAAAAGCTGTTTGATGAAAATGACGTGGCTAAAAATCCCAATATCACTGCAAACGAAGAGGACTTGGAATACTGCAACATCAAGACTGAGGAGAACCTGAAAATGATCAAATTATTGAAAACGCTTAGTCCAAAGGTCAAGCAAGACTACGTCAATCTCATGAAGGATTTCCCCAACATTTTCGCATGGAGATATGATTACTTGAAGGTGTATGACACTAAATTGATCCAGCATGTTATCCCTCTCAAAGAATATCATAAACCTTTCAAACATAAGCTGAGATGGATAAATCCCCTGCTACTGTTGCTGATTAAAAAAGAGGAAAATAAAGTTTTTGACGCTAATATTATCATTTCTTTGTGGTTCCTGAAATGGGTAGCTAATTTGGTTCCTGTAATAAAGAAGGATGAGATAATATTTTGTGTAGACTTCCAAAATTTAAATAAAGTGTCCCTCAAGGATCACTACCCTTTTCCTAAAATGGACTATATCCTGCAAAAGGTGGTAGGGTCCCAAAAGATCTCCATGCTGGATGGTTTTTCAAGGTATAATCAGATCATGGTCCACCCTGACGACAAAGAAAAAACAACTTTCATAACTCCATGGGAATGTTCATGTATGCCAATATGCCCTTCATCCTAATAAATCCAAATAAATCACATTTCGGGGTGGAGGAAGGGAAGTTGGTTGGACACATTATTTCGAAGGAAGACATTAAGATAGACCCTGGAAGGATTGAAGGAATCCTAAAAATCCACACTCTGCGCAATAAAAAGGAAGTGAAATCCTTCATGGGAAAAGTAAACTTCTTGAGGAGATTCATCCTAAACCTGGCAGAGATTATAAAGTATATCACCTCCATGCTCAGAAAGGGAAATGAGTCAATTGGAACCCGGAAGACAAGAAGTCATTTGAAGATATCAAGGTGGAATTGACTAGAGCTCATGTGCTATCAAGTCCAGATTTAACAAAATATTTCATCCTTTTTTCATTCGCCTCAAAGCATATGATTATTGACATGTTGTTACAGAAACATGAGAAGAACTTCAAGAAACCTGTAGCCTATTTCAACACGATGGTGAGGGATTCTCCACTAAGGTACGACATTATGGAAAATAATCATACGCCTTGGTAAAATCCATGAAGGAGTTCAAGATGTAAATTTTGCACTCCCATGTTATTGCCTATGTTCCCAACAATTAATTTAAGGATACCCTGACTCAACCGGATCCCGAAGGGAGGAGAGGGAAATGGATAGAGGACATGTTGTAATATGATCTAGAGATTAAGCCGATGAAACTAATTAAGCATCAGGGCCTTGTGAAGATAATGGAACAATTAGATTGCGACGTTGTGGGAATTAATTTTATTGTCGATCTATCAGAGATTCCTCACAAAGAAATGACTACACAAGTGTCTCAGGAGTTCGTTGATTCCTCGTGATATGAAGACATCATCTATGCATTGAAGAACCTTTGAGCCCCTCTGAGTGTAAGTAAGACTAAGGCTATATTTCTCAAGATTAAAGAGGTTAAGTTCTGCATCCTGGACAACTCACTCCATAGGAAAGACCCTAGGGGGATATTGCTAATATGTTTGCGGGAAAATGATGCAAAGCGAGCCATAGAAGAATTTCACAAAGGTGATTGCGGAGGACACCACTACTGGAAAACCACCACGCAAAAAATCATGAGGGCGGGTTACTATTGGCCTATAATCTTTGCAGACGCATAGAAAGAGGTCTCCAGCGGCCACAAATGTCATATTTTTGATGAAAGAAGAAAGATGCAGCCTTCTCCACTAAATTTGATCTCAGTCAAGACACCTTTCATGTAGTGGGGTTTAGATTTCATAGGGGAAATTAACCCACTATACTCGGCGCATCAAAAATGGATACTCACGGCCACTGAATACTTCACGAAATAGATAGAAGTGATCCCCACGAAGTAATCTATTGATGCAGTCATCATCCAATTTCTAGAGACAAACATCTTGTCGAGGTTCGGATGCCCCGTCAATATCATAACAGACAATGCAGCCGCGTTCAAGTGCAAAAGGATGGAAATATTTTTTCAAGACTACAATATAACCCTGGGGTATTCTATGGTGTACTACCCATAGGGAAATAGGTTAGAAAAATCCTCAAATAAAAGCCTAACCAAGGTCATCAAAAGACTCCTGCAAGACAATAAGAAAGATTGGCATAAAAATATGATTTATGCATTGTGGAAAGATCGAGTTACCACTAAAAATTCCATCTCAACGTCTTCTTTTCAGATTTCATACGACACAAACACAATTGTTGTTGTTGCAGGAACAAGAGGTTGAACCAGATGACACGCAGAGGAGAATAAATCAACTTATTCACACATAGCAGATGAGGGAACAGGTATACAATCGATCACAACTCCACCAGGAGAGGATGAAGAGAAATTTCGACAAGCGTTCTAAGCAGGAGGAATTTCAGGTAGGGGAGATGGGACACAAGGAATGAAGATAATTGGAAGCACGAAAAATTTGACCACCTTTGGACGGGTCCATTTAGAATAAGCTCGTATTGTGGGAGCAACGCTTATTTTCTAGAAGGATCAAACGGAGAATGCCTTGGTTGGGGGCCTGTAAACGAAAGGTTTCTCAAACATTATCTGATGAAATAAAATATGTTTAAGTCATAAGTCATTGTAAATAGTCATTTTATTTTTGTGTCAAGTCAGTGGGTCAAAAGCAAATTGAAGCTCGAAGTGAAGGACCTGCGTTTATGCTGAGTCTTTTAGAAGCTACGTTGATAGTTTTAGGTTGTGTTGTGTCTTTCATATTGCAGTTTCAAAGAGTTGAAATAAGGCCCAATGCTCAGGCACCTGGTCTATTGTTCTTTTCTACCTCGCGGGGAGAATAACATCCTCGTTGGAGCTAGCTATTAGCAGTGCCATTTTTCTTGTCAATTAGAGTCGTTTTTAGCCTAGTTATGGCCCATGTGTCAAAACATGTGAAGTCATGTACGTAAAATGAAGGGGTCGAAGTCAACAGTGGTCGATTGGCTCTTGGAAATGGTAAGGGAGGTTATATTCGAAACATGCGTAAATGGTATGGGTATGTTGTTCCTAAAGATTCGGGCCCTATTAAAATATAGTCTCTGCGTGTCCCAGGTCGAGTCATGTAGTTAATGGAAGTTGTGTCGGCAAGTGAAATATCTATTATCAGTTCGTTATGAAAGCCGAGAGAATGAAAAATCTTAGCATTCGTATCATGTATGCCTTGTAGACCTTATCACTTCTACCTTCCATGTGGGGATGTGTTATGGAAAATCTACAGTTCGATTTGAAACATTCAGTTGCCATGAATTCAATATTCCTTGGAAGGTTTCCTCCTTCCTTCCAATCTTTTATAAATTCCAGATGTTCTGCACCCATGTTATTTGCAAAATCAAGTTCAGGCTCTATCTGTAATTTTTCTCGTAGGCCCAGGTCGATCGAATTTTCCATCTTGGGCATTTGTCGGATCCACTGCATGCAAGATATATAGTGGTCACACCATGGAGACCTATCAAAGTGTAAATAAGGGAGCTCAAAGTGGTAGAGTCACCAGACCCGAACCCCAAAGTTATTGGGATTCGTTCTCACTCACAATAGGCATCCCCAAGGGTAAAAGGGGGATTTTCCCTTTACCCGCAGGAACGACGACAACAAACCGCACGAAACTTGGAGTGGAAGGAACTACGCATGAAGGACGGATAGTAGAAGCCCTATCTCACCAAAAAGAGATACCTTGGAGAAGGGGCAGGTGAAGGAAAAATAAGGAAGCCGAGGAAACCCAAATCCCAGATGAACCGCGTGCACGATCGTTTGCTGAAAATTTGCTTATGCGCGTTGTTCTCCTGGAACCTTTGGAAGGTACCAGCCAGAAAAGTGGGAAAATAAAGATGAGGATGGATGTTGTGGGTAAAAATGATCAAGAAACATATGAGAAGTTGAAGTAGGCGAAGCAGGCGAAGCTAGCCATCGTCGAACTGTACCAGGAAAATAGGGAGTTGAGACAACAACTAGCGACAAAGACCATTGAGGTGTCAAGAACACAAGGTCACAAAGGAAACGTAATGTGGCTCAAAAGAAAACTTAGAGAGGTGCAGGATATGATCGTACAGATGTGCGAAGCACAACAGTTGTCGAAAGAAAGGTATATAAAACACTCCAGAGAATGTGAAACGATCGAGGAGATAGCCTGCGCAGTTCTCGCCAATGAGCAGAAGAAACAAGATTAGCTGAAGTTCATCCTGTACCCGCAAACAAAAATAAAATATTGACAGTTTTGAAGGAGACATTTCCCTAAGACAATTTTTCCATTTTTGATAATGACCATGACAATCAACAGCCACTTGTCGTGCACATTTTTCCCCAGCAAATGAGCCCGTGAGATAAATCAAAGTCGTTACAGTAGAAAGAGGGGCTCTAACAAACACTTGTTCATTCATACATTTGATCGAAGGAAAGCATTGACACATAACTCTCTCATGACAAGACTTGACCGATAATCGGATCCCCTTGACGGATTACAGTCAATCTTAATGTATCCAGATGTATTTGTTGTCTATTTTTGGAAAAACATCATGCAAAGAGTCCTTTAACATAAAACAGTCAGTTTCCTAGTTTTTAGAGATAGCAGTTAGAAGAGAAGGGCAACCCAAGCGGCGCCCTCACTTATATATTTGATCTTTTCGATGTAAGACAGGTTGGTTGGCAAAATTAGTATAGACAGTAACTATTGTATGTAATTTGAGTTTGATCGAAACTTAATGCAAAAGTCCTATAGCTTTGATGAAAATATTGTAATTGTAGCAATTGGATGTATTGTTTTCTTTTCTTTGCATACATACTTCCAGTTTTCTTTATTCATATATTTTTTCTGTCTAAATCAGAACAAAGTTTTGAACTAGTGGATTCGTTGCGCGATGCCTCTTGTTCGCGCCATTCAGACAAAACGTATTTCCTCTAAAGTTAACTCTGAATTCATCTGCAGCGGTGCTCCGAGTTACTCCCTGTATTTTCTCCTCGCCACCCACAATGATTTTTCACTAGAGACTGTTGCTCGCTTAGCCTTTATCCTCTCAAGTTCATTCACCAAGTCATTTGTTTCTATCATTTTCTCGAATCCAATCCATAGCCCAAATTCTTACTCTCTTACGCTAATATAACCATAACCCATTATTTCAAAGATATTAAATCTAGCCACATTTTTAAAGCCATATCCTGCATCGAGACATAGTCTCTCTTGAGAGCCCTCTCCAGGTCCGAAAGGCTAGATTTGGGTCTGAAAGTTGGTTGAAACATTTACCTTTGTCGTCTATTTATCAGTGGAACAGATTTAAAGAGTGCTAACACCGTGGAAGACTTCCATTTTGTTTGTTTCCTTAACTTTGTGTTTATCTGTGAGTCGATTTAGTTAACAAGGCGATGGGGTCTTTTGCAATCCAAAAACACTAAGCGTGGTGGATATGTATGTGGTTATTCATGAATTTTGTTTTAATTCGGGCCTCCCAAAAAAAAAAATAGCAAAAAAAACTCGACTTATCATTGTTAGAACCACTCTTATTATCCGTATGATTTTAACTTGATATTTTTACTTGCGTTTAACTATGTTGAAGATGTAGAGACTCAATTCATTCATAGATCTTGACACTATCAATAGAAAGGATATTTTTATTGATCATGCTTACCTAATTGTAGAGTAGAATTAAATATTTAAGAAGTATGAAACACTTAAGAAAAATGTAGGTATTCTTACCCGAGAATATCGTTAATCACTTTAAATTTTCCTTCCTTAAGTTGTTCAAGAATCAATTTTATACATATAGGATTTGGATTTTTAGACAACGAAAGCTTAATACAAGTGAAGAAGTTTTATCGATACTCTCAATTAAATTAATTTCAAGGAGTGATTTTAAGGCCCTTCATTATCAGGGATTACGATAATAATGCTTGATAGAGAGACTGATGAATCTCTCATTTATTAGTAGAATAAACCAAGTTTAGGATTGAGAATTAAAATTTTATTACCTTACTTCAAATATTCGAGTTAACTATTTAACACTTGATATATATATATATATAATGGGAACATTATTAAACAAATCAATCACATAATTCATATTTATTAACTATTCCTCTTAGAGATCTCTACTTGTTGAATAATATTCTTGAATTATAACAATAACCTTATATAATTATTTCATTAAAAGACTTCGTACTTATTGAATTATATTAATAATTTAAGAGAAATTAAATGTGACTTGTGCACAATAGTAAGTAAGGTTTGCGTATATTGCGCAATCCATTTGGGAAAATAAATAATGTTATTGAAGAAACTTACTTCTCAGTACAACCATGTTACCTTATATTTCTTCAATATTAGTGTGAGGGTTTTAGGAATTTCGTTGACTAATTTAATTGCTGTGAATTTGCGGGAAACTTTTCAAGGATTAAGAGTTTATTTATATAAAAATGCGAGAAAGAAA
>JZKD02S1675706.1:1095231-1110287 GCA_000966675.3 Picea glauca
GAAAGATCGCTTGTTATTCTATGACAACTCTACCCATGGTGATGTCATGAGGGATATCAGTCATAAATTATTTCATGAACCACTCTGCCAGTAACTGATCAGGAAGCTCAAGTTTGATGAGACGTCGTCATCGTCGCCATTCATGAATGTGATCAGAGATATGAGTGGCTTTTGTTTTTTGGAAAGAACTCTAAATTTTGGTTCTCGTTTCGTATCGGATCAGTAACTGGTAGTGGGTGAGGAAATCCATGGAAAGGGTGTTAAACTTAGCGAAGAAGCCTCACGACAATTCTATATACCACTTCGCAGCAGAACCCGTGAGAGTTCATTGAAAAAGACGTAATCGAATAGAGTCATCCATCAAAGAGTTGGATGAACACCAAAGGTTTAAAGTCATTACATGATTTTTTGGGTCCTCTCCTGGATTACCATTGAACTTAGGAATGTCAAAAGGTATTTTGGCTGGTATGGCGAGCCATTGAGGAGAGTGACAAATAGGATCGTTTAAAATTCTAGACAGATCAGGGAGGTCAAGGGTGTCTAAGAAGGGTAACTGTCTATTCATGTGGGGGTACTGGTGACTTTGGGGAGGAAATCCCATAGGTATACTAGTAGGACTATAGGTATTTTGCATATAATGCGAAGATCCAGGCAGATTCAGTTGTTAGTGTGGAGGAATGTAATTGATAGGGCTATATTGGTTGGGGCAGTTCCCTTGAACAGGGACGTTGGGTCCAGCATTCAAGCCCCAAATGGAATTGGATGGACCTAGATATGGTTGGCCTATACTAGGGGGTATGAAAGAGCTAGATTGAGGTTGTTTTCTCCCAGTCGATTGAGGATTATTTTGGATAATATAGTTCCAATACTGGGCCAAGGCTGCATGTATGTTCTGACTAGAGGGTGGGGTAGGTGGTGGCTACCCTCTAGTCAGTAGTTGCATCCCAATTGGGATTTGACCTCCAAAAGGGGATTGAGTTTGGCCTTCAAGGTGAAATTGTTCGCCAACAGGAATCTGGTAATTAGGTGTGAAAGAATGAATCATGCCACTAGGGTCGGTTCCTCCGATAAGTGATGGAAGAGGTCCTCTAAAAGGGGGTCAACGAAGTGTCGGAATAAAACCAGAAACAAGATGGTGCCCAGAAGGAGTGGAAATCGTAGGAAAGAGAATAGAAGTATTCAACGCATGATATCTGAGGGGAAGCATCGGGGTGATTCTGGGCGACAACAGTGTGCTAATGGGGGCCTGGCTAGCCACCGTATTTTCGGTATGAATATTCGTATTATCTGGGACCATTGTATAATGGGCCATTTGAAGGGGGACAGTCAAGATATGGTCGGTTGGCTGAGCATCTAAACTAGGGAAATAATAAGCAGTAGTAAAAGGTATTGCGTCTAAATTAGATGTTTCGAGTGGCTCAGGTGTGACAATGATATCAATGCCTTCTCCTGAGCCAAAGAGATCCCGTCTAAAAATGCCAGTAGTCCAAAAAGGATCCTGACCTTCAGGGCCTGTGAAAGGTCTGGTTGGTAATCTGGAAGACTCAACAACAATATATCTGGATGAATTCACTCAAACAATATGTCTCACAGAGTCAGGAGGAATTTGAAGCCCTCTAGAGAATCTATAATTCAAAATTGGTATAAAGAGTCAGTTCATTCCACTTGTGGAGTGGCAACATCTTGGACTTTACTTTGTTGAGGAGAGCCCTCCAGTGAGTTGGTAGGAAAGGGTTGAGAACCTTCCAGATCTTCTGGGGGTAGTCCTTGCATTCTACGTGAGTGACGTGGAGGTTCAATGGTGATCGAGTTAAAATCTTTTGAAAGAAAATCTATGGCCAACTTACAGAAACAAACAGCATGCACTAGTAAAATCTAGGAATCTAAACTAGACAAACAAGACCTTCCGATTCCGAAATCACTAGTTGGTGATGAAATCCAACGTCGTGATGTCGAGACAAGAAGGGGTTGGGCTAGGGTGGAAAAGTTACATTGATGACCTGCTTAACGGACTTACACCTTGGTGCAAGCTCCCACACATAATCATGGGTATACCCTCCAAGGAGCCCGAGTGAGTCTGGACAACTTCAATTCCAGGTACTGTGAAGACTTAACCCTCCACAGTCACCTTGTGTAAGATGCTAAGAATATAGGCTACTAAAGTTACCAAAAAAAAAATGATTCCTGGGGGAACAATCGACAGCCTGATCCACACACAAGAGCAAGGTATCTAGCCCGAAATCAACTTGAGAGGCTTCCACTCATCATTATGGGTATACCTTCAAGTGACCCCTGTAATATGTGCAATCTCTACATTGATATCAACAAATCAGGGTGAGTAACTATGTCAATCTCAATGCGACCTCAGGTTTGACCCTTGTGTGAGAAGGGCTTCCCAGGACAAAATGTTGCAAATGGAATTTGACACTCCCTATCACAAGATACTATTGTGTGTTTTGTGCTTTGGAGAGTGTGTCTCACTGCCTATTCCAAAGCTCTAGCATAGCTAATGTTGGTGCAAAAGAGCCCTAGAAAATGTTACTAGTTGAATTTTAAAGTTGCACAATATTATTAAAGGTCGTTTGTTACGCAAGAGGGAGACGGAAATGAAACCAATGTTGTGTAATACTATGACCCAACAATGCGTAAATAGAAATGAATGATACAAACTTTCATTCGATGAATTCTATCTATAGCAGGGAAAGAGGATTTTTCTGGAACAATGCAAACTACAATGTACGATCTCTTTTTGAAATGTAGTACCAAACAATCATTAACAATGTAAATTCCGTATTTGTTCTCTTTCAATACTTGAATGCCAATAGTCCCCGAGGTGTAGGACAGTCGGTGACAGAGTGTGTTGTTAAGCCACTCCGTGTTGTTAAAGTCACCGGTTCGAAACCTGCGGGGACAAAAAATCCAACCATGTTAAGGGTTGGTGTGGCTCAGGAAGGGTGCGATCCCCAGGTGATTTTGACGGCTTAGATTCCCTTGAGTCATGGTTTCTCAAGCCACAGGTTAATCGCGTAGCCAACAGGTCCCGTACAAATTAACAAACAAAAAAAAAATACTTGAATGCCAATATTTTCTGAATAAATGATTTCTTAAAAGAAAAAGTCTTTAATTTTTTGTTAGAAACCAAGAAATAGGGATGGAACTAAGAAAACGTAAGAAACCAATGAAAATAAAATACTCAGCAAACACCTAAAACGTTCTTTCGATGAAGATAAAAATAACAAACTTGACAAGAAAAAAAAAATCTCTTCAAATGCACATAGACAAAACATTTTCAAGAATCAAGAAATCTAAAAGGACAATTAATCTCATCTTTTAATCCAATCAAAGGATTTTTACCAAACAAGAACTCAAATATGAGAATCAGAGATTACACCCTTGTTGATAAAAGGCCAAGAAGTAAAAAATTGGGAAAAGAGTAAGAAGAGTTTTCGATCTCCGAAAGCCAATCAACCGCAGTATTTGAAGTCAAGAAACAGTGAAACAATGGAAAAAGAAATCCTTCCCAGGTGAACAAACAAATCTGGGCATCAAAAAGACAAGAAGACCTAATCCAAAACTTTTACAAATGAGTTTGTAGCCTAGTAGTGGGGTACAGTGCGAGAATTAGGGATTCTCGCAGTCCAAATACAGGTAGGGTGTAAGAAGGTCACACTGAACTGAACAGTAGGGTGAGAACATTAATGATTCTCACAGGACGCAGAGAGGTATAGTGTGAGAATGTTTGCAATCAAGAAAAATTTGGAAGAAGGACAAAAATTTCGAGTGAACTTCTGGGTCCAGAGTGTCTATAAGGGTCTCCTATAGACTCAGAGACTGGTTGGCAATGAAAAAAGCAGGCTAAGAGAAAATGGCCAACAAAAAACCACAAAATGTGTCATATCCCTAGTGAAGTCGCCAATTTTGTTATCGGATAAATCAGTATATGCAGGCATTAACAGATCTCTCTAGATCCACCTAGATCTAGAACAAAACAGGACACGACATGACACTTCCCCTAAGTCACAATCATTGAATTTATCATCGAGAAAGGAATAAATGACATACCTTTAGATATTTCTTCCTTATGTCTCTTTTGTCCCTGCTTCACTTTGGTAGTATTGAGATATCGGATCTACAACGATACAGAAATCGACCAAGGTGAAAGCAACAATAATATATTCAATGAAGACCTAAACATGTGATCAAGGAGTCATGTAATAAAATAAGAGTGATTTTATGGGAAAGGGACATGCCACTATATTTATATTAAATGAAAGCAAAAGATACAACCGGATTTCCTTGATGTCGCAAGCTTCCTTTCAATGGTCCTTCGTTCCAACACACACACTTGCTCCACACTTGCATGAAGAAGATCCATTGTGGATTGATAGGCAAATGGAGGCCTCAAGAATCAATTCAAACAAGATTCCTCACACAATTCTGAATCTATTCTTTCATCAATTCTCTATTCAATATTGCTTAACCTCTTCCTTGAGAAACCTTTCATTATATAGGAGAAGGAGAGATGGTTAAATGGATGAGGATGATCCCACTAAATCTGAGAAGTCAGTAGGATGCCAACCCTGAGAATGGCAACTCATTTTCTAAAAGATCCTATTCTAGAACCTTCATAACTTCTTCTTCCTTTTAAGCTTTGAAGCAGGTTCACACCCTATCTATAGATCAGACTGCGAACATCTCGCACTCCAAGTATAGGGTTGCCTGCGAGAATCAGGGTTTCTTGCACCCTACAATACATGTATCCTGCTAACTCATCTTAAAAATATGTTTTGTAGAAGAAGGCAACAATCACTTTTCTCAGACAAAAGGTCCTTATGATAGCCCGAACGCATAATTGTAGAGACATCACCAGAGTGACCAAAATAATGTGTAACAATGTGAACGGTTATAGTTGATTGATTTCTTACTAAATATTTTTGTCTGATTTATTATGCTAATTGAAATTCCTTAATCCTACATTTAATTCATTATGAAAGATAAGAATGTTTTATAATAAATAACAATTTTTTTATTTATTTAAAAGTATTATTATCATGTAATTAGGGATCAATATCCCTGGTTGTACAATCTAAATTTACAAATGATTATGGGGTACTTATCTTTCATTTTTTTCAAATCTGTAGGCATGTAAAGTAGAACGATTCTTATAATTCACATTCAACAATATGGAACTACATGAAGGAAATCAGATTCAAGTTTAGAAATTGTGATGTGTTATGATAATGGTGGTTGTTGTATGCAAATATAGTCTTAGAATGATAAGAGATAAATCTAGTACTAACTATTAGCACAAGATTGTTTCTGGACAAAAACTTTTTGTGTGTGTGTAATAAGCATTCAAGGATAGACCCATCCTCAACTTTATGAGGAGTTATAATAAAAAAAAATTGTGTACAAAATACCTCTCATATGTGTCTTCATCAATAGTGTTGTTGATTTGGCCTCTGAATCGGACAAATTCTCAGTCTAGCTATCTCGTTTAGAAGGGCCATAATATTGAACCATGTATGTTGTGCATTTGATAGAAATATGGGTAGAATATTTTTCACGCACGTCAAAAAGTAATCTAGTATTTAAGCAATTTCATCGAATTGGTTTTGTCAGACAGTAACTCCTTTATGGAAAAAAAAAATTTGAGCCGATTGATTGTGCAAATTGGTCTATATTCTACCATCTCCATTGTTTTTTTGGGTCACTTTCTTGATGTGAAAATCGTATATTCAGTGGTTGTGTCCAACATTTGGTATACAATCGTGGATTTCATCTACATGATCATGGATGATTTTAGGGGCTAAGTTTCTCTCATGGGCTAATTTTCCATGGTTTTTCCAAAAAAGAGATTTGTTATTTTAAAAATAATTCGTCCAAATTCTATAGCATAAAATTATTTTTCCTTTAAAATCGCCAAAATTTTATAAAAACTATATAAAATCCTTAGAAATTGGAATATTTTTACAAAAATATTGCCAAACATTTATAGTTGGCATATGAAGGATTACTAAGATTCGCCAAGGTTTCTACATTTTAAAATAAATTTCCATCCTTAAAATCATCCCTGTACATGATCCACTCACTAGTAAATAAAATCCAATCTCTGAGATTGTACTAGGACTAGGGTTTAAAAAAAAATCAAACCATAATGAATCCCAACATTTGAGTGAAGGCACTATCAATGATTTCAAGGGTTTATTTAATAATATAAATCCAAGGTTAGTAGACTCAAGGAGAGCCGAGCCACCACCTTTGTAGATGTCGAGTTATTGAAATGTGTAGAGTCACCTTTAATGGATAACGGTAGGTAGATCTAGATCCGATACGAACTAGACTTTCATTGAATGTAACTTAATGAGGTAGGTGAGGAAGGCATGAGAAGGCCATCCTTTGTGAAAATATCTTTGTATCGAAAATTCATTAGAGCTAGGAGGAGAGTGTGAACTAGTCTAAGCAGAAGAGAGGAGATGAGAAAGAGTTGAAGACTCTGTTGCAGTCCAACTTTGTATACATTGTAATTAGCATTCAGTTTTAATATAAAAAGGTAGATTTCCTTGCATATGAATCTCTATGTATTTATTTGTGTGATGGATGTTTGTTTCTGAATGTTTTTACTATGTTTCTATGTGAATGTTATATGTTTAAATTCACAACATTAAGAAAAATTCTCTATCTGTACTTTTTCGAGTGTTTTGGGATCTTTAGGATTGTGAAAGGGGTGCACACCAGAGTAGTTGAAAACTCTGTTACACCAAAACAAGGAGTGCATTTTGAACTCTGTCTTGATTTCGCGAGAGAGTGTTTCAGGTGGGAACACCAGAAAAATTCTTAAAGATCAGAAGGAATAGTGCAAAGTCTGTAATTCAGAGTTACTGAACACTATGAACCCAAGTGCAAGGCATGCATAGGGAAGTCTTTAGGTCTAAAGACTTCAAAGAAGGAAAGGCTTTGCAAGGAGTGCATTAATCAGGTGCAAGGAGGGCGCAAGAACTCTGAGTTGAGTTCTGTGAGGATATTTCCATGTGGGAACATCATAGTTGTTGAACACTCTAATAGATGGTGCAAGGAGTGAAAAAAACCAACACACTTCTAAAGTGTTGGTCAAATCTCAGGAGAATGAGCACAGAGTGCCAGAAGAGCATAAAAATTGTTTAAAGAAGCAAAGGGTTGAGACCCCCAGAAATTTTAGAAAATCCAAAACTCAGGAGAGATAGTTCAAACTTTGCGGAGGAAAGTGCAAGGATAACATAGATTACTCAGTGGATTATTGAGTCTGAAGAAGACCTATGAAAGGCATCCATCTGGCCAACACTTAGTCAAGGTGTTGAGAATTTCAAGTCTAGATAGTTGGATGGAGTGCACAGGGAGAACTTATTTCAATTTCAAATATTAGGAGAAGTATCATTTTCAAAAGTGCATGTAGAGTCAAAGGAATCGATGCTGGAGAGGAGTAAGACAAAGTTGGAGCCTTTGGAAGACATTTAGAATTTCCTTCATCGGGAGGAGGAGCAACATATGCTGTTAGATTAGCTGGCAGGAGAAATATGGGTCATTGGATTGTAGTCTAGAAAGGAGGAGGAGCACGTAGGAGGAGAATAGATCCAAGCCCTTGGATCTAAGTGTGAGCTACAAAAATTGTAGAATCAAGAAAAGGTGCATGGGGTTTAACCCTGGAAGTCCTTTGGACTTCACATATTCGGCGAATTTCATGCATGGAGTGTAGTAGAGGTGAAACTCTAGAATCCCAAAGTGAATTGGGACCGTCCATAAGAAAGGATGCATGTCAGCAGATCAGGGATAGTTCATAAGTCTAGCTGTCTGGAAGAACAAATGCATGGAGTGTTCAAGACTGTTGAAGCTCCAAAGAGTGGAGTAGATCCTCACCATTGATCGAGGGAGGACACGTGGTAGTAGATCCCGAGGTCTGGAGACTTGGTACTCCAGAGGAATTTAGTTGCAGGTTTCTTTGATTTGAAACTCCCTAAGTGGATCATGGCCATTAGTTAACGAGAAGGCACACTCCGTTGATTTGTCACTTGTGTGTATTTTTCCATTCAACACTCTGACAAATCTTTGGAGCAATGCTTTGAAAATCCACAAATCTTGGAGCCCCATAGTAGAACTCAGTCCTTAGATGTTGGGAAGCCATGGATCATTGATCCACCACCCTTCATGAGTTAACCAATTCGACGCTCTGGGGGATTGGAAGTTTGGAGTTGTGAGAACCTCTAAAGCCTGGAGGCCTAGAGTATATATATACCATAGATCAATGGAGTTATATGAATCATTGGATCCCTGAGTGGTATGGAAGCCCAACACTCCAGGAGCATACAGTGTTGGAGAGGCTTGAATCGTCGAAGCCCAAAATTTCAAAGTCATTCCATACCGTGGATTTAAGAAGGCATTCTGGTCCATTGATTGGTGTTATAGTTCGATAATCCATATTTTCGGTATTCGAGATGAACGTCGTGCATCCCTATTGAAAATATTGAATCTTAGGAGCTCTGAGTTTCCTGAATTTTTTTGGAAAAAGAGGCTTAGCCCATGATTTTATCCCATGGTCCCATGTTAGACTTCGTTGGTGCCTTAGGGTCCCAAAATTTGGATTTTTTCATTTGAGAAGAAGGAACTAGGACTTGTGTATGGGATTTTGAGGGCTCAGTAGGGGCCTGAGAGCCAATTCAGATCCTTTTTTTTTTAACGATCCTAGAATGAGAGGTCATGTGGACCCCAGGGAGTGGGTGGGGGTTTGCATCAAGTTGTATCAGATCCCATATAAGTTTTTTTCTGATACCATCAAGTTGTATCAGAGCATGTTTTGTCTGTAGATAGAAGGCAAGGGGAGAAGGAAACAGAGTATTGATGATCTGTGTATAAAAATATGTTTTCAAGTACACAACAAACAACCAGGTGGGATGAAAGAGAAGAAATAGTTGTGTTCTTGAAGTAAAGGAGATCCCATGGAGTTCTTGAGGTGAGAAGCTGAAATACAATGGCCAGAGAGCAAGGAATGCTCAGGAGAAGGAGTGAGTGCAAGGTGTTCTCCTCCACTCAGCAAGAGTGTAAAATATTAGAGAAGGTTCAAGTAGGTGAACTAAGTGGCTAAGCAAGGAGAAGCTTGGAAGAGGTTGACTGTAATTCATAGCGAGCAAGTAGAAGATCACAGAAGATAAAGAGATATTGATACTAAAGGCAATATATGAGGTTATAAAAGAGACCGCAAGCAGGTAAGCAAATAAATATGGATAAATATCTTGAGGAGACTAGAGTAGAGCTCGACAAGATGATGTTGAAGATGCAACAAGAAGCAGAAGGAAGATGGAGGTATGAGTGGCCCATGTAGAAGAAAGAGAAGTGGCATATCCAACAATTGGTTTCTAGAAGGTAGAATAAGATGTTGAAGAGGTGGTTGAGGCAAGTGGAAAAGATTAGTGACATAGAAGAGAAGATGGTTTTTGTTTGCGAGCTAGAAGATGGAGAAAATATTAGTGTGGAGGAAGAGATATTGGTTGAAGATCTCGTAGAATTCCAGGAGGACGGAGATGAAATTTTGGATTTCCAGGTGGGAAATAAGAGGAGATCAGTTGAATATCTACTAAACTTCCATGAGGGAAGAGGTGAAAGTTTAGATTTCCGGGTGGGAAAGGTGAAGAATATGAGACTATCTGAAAGTCTCAAGAACTCAGAAGCGAGTTTAGATCAACAAGGAGTTCTAATAGAGGAGGATAAAAATGCATTATGATGATTGGGGGCGTTGGTATATTCTTGTGAAGTAGCCCAGTAGATTCCAATGCGTGTACTGCACGTGGGGAGGTGATACAATAGGTATCCAGAGAAGAGGCCAGGGGTCCATATGTTCTTAAAATTAACAATGCATGTGTTGTAGGTACAAAAAAAGAAATACAACTAACTGACATTTTCATAAAGGAGAAGGTGGAACGACCATTAAAGTTTGCCTAGTAGAGGAGAAAAGAAGAGCATTTAGTGGAATTGCTCAAAATTTTTAGCAAGGAAAATGAACAGGAGATGACTACAGAATTGGAACCTGTAACAAGAGAGAAAGAGAAGATAACATGGATATTGTTGATCTATGTGAAGAGTTGGAGGCCCTGGAGGAAAGGGTAATAAAACAATGTTATCCAATCCAATAGGTTAAGTTAGAAACAAATGAAGAAGAAAAGAAGGTGCAACAGAGAAGATTGCATGAAAGAATCCAACGAGTAGACCAACTGGACAAGGATATTCAACATATAAGGATGATGCTGAAATCAAAATATGAGACAACCAACAATAGGAAGAGACGTTGAACAGAGGAGAACATGCAACAACAGTACAAAAACAACAACATTGTATCAAAGGAGCAGGTGAACAACTGTAAGTTAAGGTTTGGGACCCAGGAGGATCTCAACAGTAGCAGCAAGGGAACCATGAGTAGGAGCTCTTGAATTTATTCAGTGTGGGAGTATGATGCAGGAGAATTGCTTCAAATTGCTAGTACATCAACAAGCCTGTGCAACATCAAATTAGGAGGAATAGATTCCAAGGGAGAGAGGCACTAACCCTCTCATTTTGGACTTAAATTTAAAAATTTAATGTAATTCAATGAGAATTAATGGTAGTAGACTCAAGGAGAGTCGAGCCACCATATTTGTACAAGTCGATTTATTGTAATGTGTAGAGCCACCTTTAATGATTGACAATAGGTAGATATAGATCTGATGGAGACTAGATATTTATTGAATGTAATTTAATGAGTTAGGTGAGGAAGGTGCGAGAAGACCCTCCTTTGTGAAAATATTTTTGTATCTAAAATTCATTGGAGCTAGGAGGAGAGTGTGAATTAGTCTAAGTAGAAGAGAGGAGAGGATAAAGAGTTGAATACTCTGTTGTAGTCCAGCTTTGTATACATTCTAATTAGCATTCAATTTTAATATAAAAAGCTAGATTTCCCTGCACATGAATCTCTGTGTATTTATCTATGTGATGGATGTTTGTTTCTGAATGTATTTACTATGTTTTTATCTTAATGCTATATGTTTAAATTCACAGCATTAAGCATAATTCTCTGTATGTAGTTTTTTTAGTGTTTTGGGATATTTAGGCTTGTGCAAGGAGTGCACACTAGAGTAGTTAAAAACTCTATGAGGCCAACACAAGGAGTGCATTTTGAACTATGTCTTGAGTTCAAGAGAGATTGTTCCAAGTGGGAACACCAGAACAATTCTTAAAGCTCAAAAAGAATGGTGGAAAGTCTACACTTCAAAGTTACTGAACACTTTGAACCCGAGTGCAAGGATTGTGTAGGGAATTTTTGAGGTCTAAAGAGTTCAAAGAAGGAAAGGCTCTGCAAGGAGTGCATTGTGTAGGTGCAAGGAGGGTGCAGGAAATATTCTCTGAGTTCCATGAGGATATTTCCATGTGGGCACATCAGAGTTGCTGAACACTCTAATATCTAGTTCAAGGAGTGAACAAAAGCAACACACTACTAAAGTTTTGGTCAAAGCTCAGGAGAATGAGCGCAGAGTGCCAAAAGAGAAAAAAAAATGTTAAATAAGAAAAGCGACGAGACCCTTATAAATTTAAGCAAATCCAAATCTTAGAGGAGATAGTTCGAACTTTGCGAAAGCAAGTGCAAGGAGAACACATATTGATCACTGGAGTACTAAGTCTGAAGAAGACCCATGCAAGGCATCCATCGGGCCAACACTTAGTCAAATTGTTGAGAAGTTCGAGTCTGGAGAAGTGCAAGGAGTGCGCAAGGAAAACTTATTTCAAGTTCAAATATCAATAGGACTAGCGTTTTAAAAAATGCATGCAGAGTCAAAGGAATTGACCCTTCATAGTATTAAGCCAAAGGTCAAGCCTTTAGAAGACATTTAGAATTTCCTTCATTAGGAAGAGGAGATAAAAATATCGTTAGATCAAATTTCAGGAGAAATCTGGGCTTCCAAATCGGAGTCTAGACAGGAGGAGGAGTGAGTAGGAGGAGAATAGATCCAAGCCCTTGGATCTAAGTGTGATCTACAAAAATCATCGGATCAAGAAAACTTTCACAAGGTTTAACCTTGAAAGTCCTTCGGACTTCGTATGTTTGGAGAATTTCGTGCGTGGAGTGCAACAGAGACGAAAATCCTGAATCTTGAGGTGAATCGAGATCATCCATCAGCAAGGACGCGTGACAAAAGATCAGGGATAGTCTAGAAGTTCGGTTGTCCAGAAGAACAAAGGCTTCAAGTGTTCAAGACTCCCGAAGCTCTGAAGAGTGGAGTAGATCCTCATAGTTGATCAAGAGAGGACACGTGGCAGTAGATACTGAGGTCTAGAGACTTGGTACTCTAGAGGAATCAAGTTGCAGGTTTCTTTGAGTTGAAACTCCCAAAGTGGATCAGGGCCATTGGTTATTGAGAAGGCGTGGTCTGTTGATTTGTCTCTTGTGTGTATTCATCAGTTTGAAACTTTGAGAGATTTGTGGAGTAGTACTTCGAAAATCCCCGAAGCCTGGAGTCCTGTAGTAGATCTCAACCATTGGATGTTGGGAAGTTTTGGACCATTGATCCATCGTCCTTTGTGTGTTCACCAATTTGACACTCCAGGGGATTGGAAGTTTGAAATTGCAAGAACCTATGAAGCCCATAGGCCCGTAGTAGATATACGTCGTAGATCAACATAGTTATGTGAACCGTTGGATCCTCGAGTGGTCCGAAGGTTCGACACTCTAGGAGCATACAATGTTGGAGAGGGTGGAATCATCGAATCTCAAAATTTCAAAGTCATTCCCTGTTGTGGATTTAAGTCAACGTTGTGGGTCGTTGATTGGTGTCGTACTTAGAAGCTCTGTCTTTTTAGTGTTCATGAGGAACATCATGCAACCTTGTTGAAATTCTCGAAGACCGAGAGCTTCGAGTTTCCCGAATTGTTATGGAAAAAAAAGGCTTAGCCCATGGTTTTGGCCCACAAACACTTGTAGGACTTCGCTAGTGGCTTTGGGTCCCGAAATTTGGATTTTTTCATTTGGGAAGAAGGACATAGGACCCGTGTATGGGATTTTGAGGGATCAACAGGTGTTTGAGAGCCAATTCGGCTCCTTGTTTTTGAACGATCCTAGACAAAGACGTCGCGCGGACCCTGAGGTGTCGGTGGGGGTCTACTTCAAAGATTTAAAGCTTACATGATTCCATTCCCTGGTGATGGTAAATGATTCATATGGTCTGCATCATATTCTAGTTAGTGAACGTTGAACAAAGGAAACATGACGACTCATTTTCAACATCTGAGGCTATTTGCAGTGAGGAATTAAATCCACTATTTTTCCATTTAATTTAAAGATTCTGAAATATAAGCCTCTGTTAGTCTAACTGCAAGAACTCTTTATGACTAGTAATTGGATCACTAACTTAAAAAAATGATGATTATGGACAAGCATTCATCCTCCTCCCTCTGTATTAAGTTTAAGGTGGAACGAGTTGTAATATTTACATCTATGACCAAATATATCATTATAGTAGTTTTAAATATTAAATAATGTCGGGGATTATATTGACTGCTTAGTATGTCTGGTATATGTTTACATGTTTTAAATATCTAAGATGCATATATATATCTCTGTGTTCGCTAAACTTTAACTAAAATAATTTAATTATAATGTTGTCTAAATCCGATGCTTAGTAAATAATTAATCCGAGAATTATGTTAAAACTCTCCACGTCATATCTAGACATAAATGGAACTCATCATGGAATTTTCACATAGGAAATGTTATACATCGGGTAACCATCGCTTGAACATTTAGTTAGATAATAAAATAAGTATGAATCATTGCAATCACTTGACTATTTCACTTTTCTTTACATTTAACCATTGAGAGGCATATGCTTGCACAACTTAAATGCTAAATAAACTTTGGACCAACATTTTGTGACCTAATGTAGTTTCTTAATATTAATGTTGATAGGTCCATCTTGGTTGTGGTGTTATAAAGTCTATCACTTAATTTACTAAATGATAACAGATATAGTGAAGTCTTGAATTCATTAAAGGACGAGAAGAGTGTGTCATGTAGACTCTTATTAACTTATTGTATTTTACCTTGAATTTGTGATTCCTTATATCTTAGTTGACCATTAAAGTATGTCTATTTAGATATTAAAAATGAAGGAGGAATTCTATTGGAATTCGAACTACAAGAAGGTTCTAATAGGATTATTACTAGTAATACAAGAATGGTTTAATTTATTTAATTTTGGTGAAATAAACTTTGGTTGATTACTTGTAGATATAATTACTTGCAAGTCAGTCCTATGAACCATGGTGTTTATTTTTACTTCGGCAATTCACATGATTGTGTGATAATAGATGAACTTATTGTCAAGTGTAAATTACCTTCAACTTAAAATATATATACACTTTACCTTATGTTCATTAGAATTACAAGTTGATTTTTTGTACTTGCTTAATTACTTAATGTTACTAGATTAAATTAAAGAGGGATGTTACTTATTTTGTGTTAAAATGTGATTATTATGTGTATCGCGATGAAGATATATTTTTACCTTGATTTGTGAAAATAGTATTGATTCATAGATAGTATGTCTTGGGATTTAGACATCTTCATGTCACTAAGAACAGTTGTCGGTCCTAAGACCTTAGATGATCAAAATAGATCGAATCAATCCTGGACATTGAACGATGATTATCTGTCTTGAGGGTCCTAACCTTGCAAGGTAAGTTGAGAGGGTAGACAGTGTTTATTCATTCCTTTCTGTGAAATGATGATAAAAAATTTTACAAGCTAGACCTAAGTGCTTCGATGATTGTATTGTGAATTGTTATGAAGTTGTTATTGAGGAATAATGTCACAATGTAAATTTTCAATGAAATTTTTACCCGTACTATTTATATGGTAGATTGGATGTTAATCTGTCTTAATTGTTGTTAAGCCCTAATATTGGTTCATTACCCCTTAATTGGGGCATATTATATTAGTAATGTTATTTTATTTATGCCGGCTTTAGGCCATTAGTTGTAATTATACCTCCTAGTCTCCTATA
>JZKD02S1675706.1:1115586-1145663 GCA_000966675.3 Picea glauca
TTTTTTTTTTTTTTTAAATCTACTTGTTGTAGTTGCTTTCATTGTGATGTCACAGAGGTGTTGTTTCATATGGTATTAGAGTGGGTTCAACTCCGTGACAAGGAACCTGTTAGTCCTTCCACTATTTTATATTAATGGTTAAAGATACATGACTAATACAATTTGGAATTGTTCATGACAAGTATCATGGTCAGAGGACATAGGATGAGTAGATGATGTGGTGTGGGAGGAAAAGGTATGATTCGTCCAAGAGCATCCACGCATGAGTTATCTACTCCACTTGGAGAGGAGAAGACTTCTGAGCAGGAGCCGGTTACTGTGGAAATTTGTTCAGTATGATGAGATCCTTCTAGAGGATGTCAAAGGAGATGATCAACCACCAAGATCGAGATGAGGGAAGATAGTTTGTTCCCAATGAGGGTTCATAATGCACTCAAGCAGGTATTAGTAGTATACATAAAGAACTCGAGAAAGTGAAATTTCTTGAGTTTTGGGGTGGCACAGACGGCTTATCTTTCGAGGGATGGTTGGAAAACATGGTGATGTGTTTTTCAGTATGCAATTAAACCTCCAACATGAAATTCCACATGGAGGTCTTTCAACTGAAAGGGAGTGATATTATTTGGTGGAAGACACTCTTACCTTAAATAAACATGGTCATTGAATATTTGTCATGGGAATTGTTCGAGGAACAATTCTGGGAGAGTTACTTGTCCAATGAATTCATTGCGAACCAACTTAATGGGTTCAATTCCTTATGAAAAGGTAGTCATATGGTACCTAATTATGAGGCCAGGTACATGTAGCTACTTATATATGCTCCACATCTGAACACTAAGAAATTAAAGGTTAACAATTTTTTGTTTTGCCTCAACTTCAAAATCTGTGCAAAAGTGAGGATCTTGATGCCTTATATGTTGCACGATGCAGTTGAGAAGGATCTCATTACTGAGTAAGTGATGAATAGTGGGGGTCAGGACAGGAATCCTTCTAGACAGACAGGACAGACACCACCTAGAGCACCTCCACATCAGACACCATATATAAATACTTCTGGGACCGTGATAGGCATAGAGGACCTACATTTTGGACACCACACAAACAAACTCCTCAGTAGAGGACTCTTAATAGAGAACCATAGCATCAACAAAAAAAACATCATCCACAACAACAACAATAGTTTAGACCTAGTTCAAAAAATAGACCGGTATAATAGACTCCTAGGACAACAACTTCTACTTCTGGGACTACAACCACTGGACTAAAGAATGGATGTTGGACATGTGGAGAGCCACATCACCAAAGAGACTGTCCTATTGAAAACTAAAGAGATATCAGATCATCAGGACCTACGATAGTTGGATATTTGGGCAAGGCCCACAGGATACATGCAATGGTGAATAATCATCATGCCGAGCATTATTGCACTGTGTTTAGGACATTAGGTATGATTTTTTATCAACATTTTAGTATTCTAATAGATCTAGTATCTACTGAAATTTTTATATCTAGTGTTGTTCTTAAAATAATTAAGGTGAACATAGTTGAACAAGATGGGTTTATACATGTGGAAATGGCATCTGGTGCCAAGCAAAATGTTGAAGGAAAAGTTAAGGATTGTGACATTAATTTGGGTGACTTCGTAACAAGTTTAAACATGTATGTTATAATCTTGGGATATTACAATATAGTGATCAGAATAGATTGGTTAGAATCGCACGATGCGATACCTAACTGCAAGATAAAATGGTTAAGTTTAACAGATGATTTGGGACAGAGTAGATTAATTGTAGGAAGAAACTAGAGAGTGTCATTGAGGTATATTTCTTCCTTACAATTAAATAAAATTATGCACAAAGGGTTTAGGTTATACGTCATCTTAGAACTTAACAAAAAGAGGGACATGAAAGGACTATAAAAAATTCTTGTAGTATCAAAGTTTGTAGATGTATTTTCTGAGGAACTACCAGGTTTACTGGCAGAAAGAGAATTAGAGTTTACCATGGATTTGAAACCTGGAACATAACCGATTTCAAGAAAACCATACTAGATGTCGACACCTAAATTGCAGGAGTTGAAAATGAAATTGAAGGATTTATTAGACTTGGGACTTATACGTCCAAGTGTGTTGCCATGGGGTGTGCCAGTTATTTTTAGGAGAAAGAAGGATGAATCATGGATGATTTTCATTAACTATCGTCAATCGATAAAATCTACGATTAAAACCAGTATCCATTGCCAAGGATTAATGATTTGTTAGATCAAATGAAGGGAGAAATCATGTTTTCAAATATTTACTTGAGATTGGGATACCATCAGTTACAGATTAAGGAGGAATATATATCTAAGACTGCATTTAAGATGATATTCAGACACTATGAGTTTACTATTTTACCATTTGGACTGATGAATGCCCCGAATGTATTAATGAGTTTGATGTATGGGGTGTTTTGCAAATACTTGGACAAGTTTGTACATGTATTTATCGACGATATACTAATTTATTATCGAATGAAAGAAGATCACGATGAACACTTGAGATTGGTTTTACAGTGTCTAAGATAAAACAAGTTGTATGGGAAGTTGTTGAAGTGTTCTTTTTACCAGATGAAGATTCATTATCTGAAACATATCATATATGGAGAAGGTATCACTATGGATCCAATGAAAGTAGAGGATATTATGGATTGGCCAACACAAAAAAATGTACAAGAAGTATGTATATTTATGGGGTTAACATGTTATTATCAATGCTTCATCGAATAATTTTCGAAGATAGAAAATCCAATTACAAAATTGAAGAATAAAAAATAAAAAATTGTATGGTCAGAGAAACGCACAAAAGAATTCCAAAAGATTAAGGAGTTATTAACAATAACATCGATACTGAAGGTTCCTGACATGAACAAGGAATTCTTGGTATTCATTGATGCATCCAAGGAAGGTCTAGGTGGAGTTTTAATGCAAGACGGTCAAGTGATCGCTTACATTTCAAGGAAAATTAAGAAGGCATGAAGAGAATTACGCAACACGCAATCTAGAGTAATTAGAAATTGTTTATGCCTTTAGAGTTTGAAGACATTATCTTATTGGAATAAATTTTTAATTAAAATGTGATCATTGTGGATTACATCATATTTTTACTCAGATTGACTTGAACATGTGACAAAGGAGTTGGTCAGAACTACTTAACAAATACGGTTTTGAGATTACCTACATTAAAGGAACAATGAACAAAGTAGTAGATTCTTTGAGTCTGAGACCACACATATTCTCACTAATACCTCTTAAGACAAATCTTCGAGAAAATATTCTAGCTTTACATATTGATGATGATTGGTACAAGGAAGTTAAGGATAATACCAGACAAGATACGAAGATGGTACCAAGGTATGAAGGTTATTCATTTGAGAGTGACATATTGTTGAGGTATAACAACATAATTTATGTATCTCTTAACAACGAATTAAGAATTTTGATTTTAAGTGGATCTCATCGAGCATTATACATGGATCATCCTAGAGTCACAAATATGAAGGTAGACCTTAAGCCTTTATTCTTCTAGAAAGGAATGAAGACTGACATAGTTAATTATGTGGAAATATATCTCGAATGTCAACAAGTGAAGATTGAGCATAGATATCCAGTGGGATTGTTACAACCACACATGATTCCTAAATCAAAATGGGAAGCCATTTCGATGGATTTTAATTTTATATTTCCATTGATGACAAGGAGACACAATTCGATTTTTTTAGTCATTGACACTTTGATGAAGAGTGCACACTTTATTCCAGTGCATACAACGTTTTAGGAACCATACATAGCTAGATTATTCAGTAGTTTAGGTTTCATGGTGTACCAAGAAGGATCATATATGATCAAGGATCAATGTTTACATTACAGTGTTGGACTAGTTTCCAAGAGGCTTTGGGAACACAACTAAAATGTAGTACAACATATCACCTCGAAACACATGGAAAAATAGAAAGAATGAACCAAATTTTAGAGGATATGCTATGAATGTATGTAATGGATCAACATAAACACTAGGAATAATTCTTACCATTGGTATAATTTGCATACAACAACAGTTATCAAAGTACGATTAATATGACACCTTTCGAGTTTCTTTACAGACGACCGTGTCAGACACCTATGAGTTGGGATAGACTAGAGGACAAGATTTTGGTAGGACTAGAAGTGATCCAAGAAATGGAAGAATAGATGCAATCGATAAGGAAAATGATTAAAGAAGCGTAAGATCAACAAAAGATTTATGTTGATGCACATCGTATTCACTGTAGTTATGTAGTTGGCGGCAAGGTTTTCTTGTGAATGAAACTGTATAAGAGTTCGATAAAGTTTGAAAAGGATGTTAAAATATCTCCTAGGTTTGTGGGACATTTCGAATTTGTTGAAAGGAAAGGACTCATGGCTTACCGACTAGCCTTTCCTGATTCTTTGAGGCATATGCATGATGTATTTCATGTGTCTATTTTATGACATTATATTTCATATACGTCACATGCTATTGACTTGATTTCTTTGTAGGTGTCAGATGAGGGTTCTCTCACGGTGGATCCAATCCACATATTGTACCATTGCACTCGACATCTACGGCGTCGAATAGTCGATCACGTCAAGGTCTAGTGAGACACCTATAGTCCATACTCGATTACATGCGAGGACGCATATGAGATGCTCCAACAATTTCCTTATTTGTTTTATAGATTAGATATGTAGATATGTGTCAGATACATTTATCACTTCCACTATTGATATTGTACAAACTTCGAGACAAATTTTAAAACAAGAGGGGGTGTATGTAACATCCATTTCCACTGATCACATTTTCACTTACTTATCCTTAGAGGACACTTGCGAGCAAGTGATATCGTTATGGTAAATTATGGTTTATGCTTGATATTGAGATATATTATGATATAATTTTGATTATATGTTAATTTATAAATGTACATATATTTACAAGTATTATTGGCGACTTATCCTAAGTGTGCAAGATACATGACAGGTTGTAGATGTTGATGGCATCAACGCACTTCCTTGGAATTTGGATTGAGTCAGGGAGTGGATTTGTATTTTTTTTGAGTATTTTATTTACACACATATGATGTATGATTGATTCCGGTATGGATTTATGTATATGGATAATTGAGATTGTATTTGTCCATCGATTAAGGCATGGTGACACTTGCTAATCTGACTCACATATGGAGTAGAGAGGTCATACACAGAAACCAAATGATTGAGGGAGAGGTGTGGCAGCGTCCCTGTCACAGCCTACTAACACTCTTACCATGAAATGAACTGTATGTTAACAATTACCAATTTCAAGAGGTCCACGATGTTGTGAGGGAAGAATGAGACAGTTTCTCACGAATAATTCTAAAGGGTGCACAATAAGGTAGAATCCTTATTCCTTAGAAAACCCTTAGTCTTTCACCAGATCAACCAAGTGGAATTTTGACTCCAAGTGTGAGACAAACTTCCAAACTAGTCAAAGGCGAGTGCCACCCTTGGAGCGCATAGGTGGATCTTGAAGGGCACGTTGCATAAACAAATTATGAATAATAAAAACTAGATGGCCTAGAAAATATAATAAAAATGTTTAAACCTTGCTAGAAGAAAGTATTTAATTAATTATTAAATTACAAACTAAGAAATCTAAGAGGAGTCTAAGTCTAAGATGTTTGAATAAATCAAAAAATAAAAAGTAATTAAGGGAATTAAACTAGCAATTTAAGTGAAAGAAGAAATAAGAATAAAATTTGGGAAAATGCACATGTGTGCATTAAAATATTAAAAGGGATTTTTAAATAAGAAGAAATTAAAACATGAGAGAATAGGTGGTTCACATAGAACAACATTTTGAGTCAATCTACCACTAATCCTAACTAAAAGAAGACTCTTAATCCAACTCAAACTAAAATCTAGTTAGGGGATACAAAATAAATGAAGCATTGAGGAACTAAGAGAAAAAAATCGGAACGCATTTGGGAAACTCAGGGAAAATGCCTAAATAAATAAAATAAAAGGGAATTAACATGTGCAACTTGGGGAGAGTGTGACAAGTGGTGTGGGTAAATAATCATTGATTAAATTATTGAAAATTATTTATTATTGGATGAGAGGAAAAGTGTCATGGCTAATTTTCGTATAAATGAAATAGAGAAGAAGAGAGAGGGGATCACTTTGAAAAGTATTGTTATGCTGTCAAATTTTTTCTGAACTAGTTTACTTGCTGAGAGTTGGGTTCCAAAACTTGGTAAGAGTGGAAGCTCTTCCTTGCGAGGTGAGTTTTGGTGCTATTGATTTCTGATTTACTGTGTGTGGCCCCTTTTCAACTCAGGGTGCTATGGGGGAAGAACAATATCACTAGCGTTGGCTGGGAGGTACCAGCGAAGTCTTGGGATTAGCAGGAAAAAGCAAGAGAAATTTCTCAAATTCAAGTTGAAGATCGTTTCGTCAATCAACCATATCAGTCACGATATTTTTAAGTGTAGATTTATTTATTCGATAGCATATTAGAATTACATAACCCATTGTGACTATGATATGATTTTTGTTATTGACCTACAAACCTTGATCATTATTGGGATTATTTGTATTTATGTCTCTTGATGACATAATTTATATATATGTAAATTGTTATAGTTGATTGATTTCTTACTAAATAGTTTCGTCGGATTTATTATGTTGATTGAAATTCCTTAATCCTACATTGAATTCATTATCAAAGATAAGAATGATTTATAAGAATAAACAATTTGTGTAGTTATTTAAAAGTATGATCATCATGTAATTTGGGATCGATATCCATGTTTCCACAATCTAATTTGGTTTTTTTTTCAAATCTGTAGGCATGTAAACTAGAACTTTTCATATAATGACATGAAGGAACTCATATTTGAGTCTAGAAATGGTGATGTGTTATGATAATAGTGGTTGGTGTATGCAAATTTAGTCTTAGAGTCATAAGAGATAAATCTAGTACTAACTGTTAGCGTAGGATTGTTTCTAGACAAACTTTTGTTGCGTGTTTGCGATACGAATTCAAGGACACTATCCTCAATTTTATGAGGAGTTATAATCACAAATTTTTGTGTAACAAATCCCTCCCATATGTGTCTTCATCGATAGTGTTGTTAATCCGGCCTCAGACGTTGACAAGTTCTCAGTGTTGTAAAAAAAAAAAAAGACAAGAATTCATCCTCCTCCTTTTGTATTAAGTTTATAGTGGAACGAGTTGTAATATTTACCTGTATGACGGAATATATCATTATAGTAGTTCTAAAGATTAAATAATATCCGGGACTATATTGGTCGCTTAGTATGTCTGGTATATTTTTACATGTTGTAAATAGCTAAGATATATATATATATATATCTTCGCATTCTCTGAAATTTAACTAAAGAGCATCCATGCATGAGTTATTGAATCCACTTGGAGAGGATAAGACTTTTGAGCAGGAGCAGGTTGCTGTGGAGATTTGTTCAGTATGATGAAATCCTTCTAGAGGATGTTAGAGGAGTTAATAAACCACCTGGATCGAGATGAGGGAAGAGATTTTGTGCCCAATGAGGTTTCACAATGCACTCAAGTAGGTAGTATTAGTATACACAAAAAACTCGAGAAAGTGAAATTTCTTGAGTTTTGGGGTGCCACAGACAGCTTAGCCGCCAAGGCATGGTTGGAGAACATGGAAATTTGTTTTTCAATACGCGATTAAACCTCCAACATGAAATTCCACATGGCGGTATTTCAACTGAAAGGGAGTGATCTTATTTGGTGGAATACACTCTTACCTTAAATACATGGTCATTGAAGATGTGTCATGGGAATTGTTCGAGGAACAATTCTGGGACAGGTACTTGTCCAATGAATTCATTGAGCTCCAACTGAATGAATTCAATGCCTTATGACAAGGTAGTTCTATGGTACCTAATTATGCGGACAGGTACTTGTAGCTACTTAGATATGCTCCACATTTGAAAACTGAGAAATTAAAGGTTAATAAGTTTTTTTTTGGCCTCAACTTCAACATCTGTGCAAAAGTGAGGATCTTGATGCCTCATGTATTGCACGATGTAGTTGAGAAGGATCTCATTACTGATTAATAGATGAATATCGGGGGACATGGTAGGAATCCTTCCAAATAGACAAGACATGCACCACCTAGAGCACCACCACATCAAACACCAGACATAAAGACTTCTGGGATCGTGATATGCATAGAGAACCTATATTCTCAACACTGTGCTGACAACACCTCAGGATAGGACTCTTTATATAGAACCATAGAATCAACAACAAAAACATCATCCACAACAACAACAATAGTTTAGGCCTGGTTCACAAAATAGACCAGTGTAATAGACTCCTAGGCCAACAACTTCTACTTCTGGGACTAGGACCACTGGACTGAAGAATGGATGTTTGATATGTGGAGAGCCACATTACCAAAGAGACTGTCCTATTGATAAGTAAAGAGATATCAGATCATCAGGACCTACGACATTTGGATATTTGGGCAAGGCCCACAGGATACATGTAATGGTGAATAATCATCATGTTGAGCATGATTCCATCATGTTTAGGACATTAGGTATGATTTCAGATCAACATTTTAGTATTATAATAGATCCATTATCTACTGAAAGTTTTATATCTAGTGTTTTTCTTAAAATAATTAAGGTGAAGGAAGTCGAACAAGATGAGTTTATACATGTGGAAATGGCATCTGGTGCCAAGAAAAAGGTTGGAGGAAAAGTTAAGGATTGTAACATTAATTTGGGTGACTTCGTAACAAGTTTAAACATGTATGTTACAATCTTGGGATCTTGTGATATAGTGATCATAATGGATTGGTTAGAATCAAATGATGCGATACCTAACTGGAAGATGAAATGGTTAAGTTTAACAAATGATTTGGGATAGAGTAGAGTAATTGTAAGAAGAAACTAGGGAGTGTCATTGAGGTATATTTCTTCCTTACAATTAAAGAAAATTATGTGCAAGGGGTTTAAGTTATACGTCATCTTAGCATTTAACAAAAAGAGGGACATGAAAAGACTAGAAAACCTTGTTGTAGTATCGGAGTTTACAGATGTATTTTCAGAGGAACTACCAGGTTTACTGGCAGAAAGAGAATTAGATTTTACCATGGATTTGAAACCTAGAACATAACGTATTTTAGGAAAAACATATAGGATGTCGACACCTCAATTGCAGGAGTTGAAAATGAAATTGAAGGATTTATTAGACTTGGGACTTATACATCCAAGTGTGTTGTCATGGGGTGTGCCAGCTATTTTTATGAGAAAGAAAGACAAATCATGGAGGATTTTCATTAACTATCGTCAATCAAACAAATCTACGATTAAGAACCAGTATCCATTGCCAAGGATTAACGATTTCTTTGATTAGATGAAGGGACAAACAACGTTTTCAAATATTTACTTGAGATTGGGATATCATCGGTTACAAATTAAGGAGGAAGATATATCTAAGACTTCATTTAAGACAATATTCAGACACTATGAGTTTACTATTTTACTATTTGGAATGATGAATGTCCCGGATGTATTAATGAGTTTGATGAATGGGGTGTTTCGCAAATACTTGGACAAGTTTGCACAAGTATTTATCGACGATATACTAATTTATTCTCGAACGAAATAAGAGTGTGATGAACACTTGAGATTGGTTTTACAGTGTCTAAGATAAAACAAGTTGTATGAGAAGTTGTCGAAGTGTTCTTTTTACTAGATGAAGATTCATTATTTGGGACATATCATATCTGGAGAAGGTATCCCTAAGGATCCAATGAAAGTAGAGGCTATTATGGAATGGCCAGCACCAAAAAATGTACAAGGAGTATGTATATTTACGGGGTTAACATGTTATTATCAACGCTTCATCGAGGGATTTTTGAAGATAGAAAATCCAATTACGAAATTGAAGAATAAAAAAAAGAAATTTGTATCGTCAGAGAAATGCACAAAAGCATTTCAAAGGCCTAAGGAGTTATTAACGATAACACCGATATTGAAGGTTCCTGACATGAACAAGGAATTCTTGGTAGGAATAGATACATCCAAGGAAGGTCTAGGTGGAGTTTTAATGCAAGACGATCAAGTGATCGCTTACATTTCAAGGAAATTAAGAATGCATGAAGAGAATTACACAACACACAATCTGGAGTAATTAGAAATCGTTTATTCCTTGAGAGTTTGGAGACATTATCTTATTGGAATAAAATTTGAATTAAAGAGTGATCACTGTGGATTACAACATATTTTTACTTAGAGTGACTTGAACATGCGATAAAGGAGTTGGTCATAACTACTTAGCAAATACGACTTTGAGATTACCTACATTAAAGGAACAATGAATAGAGTAGTAGATGCTTTGAGTCTGAGACCACACATATTCTCAGTAATAACTCTTAAGATGAATCTTCGAGAAAATATTCTAGCTTTACATATTGATGACGATTGGTACAAGGAAGTTAAGGATAATACCAGACAAGATACGAATATGGTACCAAGATATGAAGGTTATTCATTTGAGAGTGAAAGATTGTTGAGGTATAACAACATAATTTATGTATCACCTAACAACGAATTAAGAAGTTTGATTTTAAGTGGATCTCATCGAGAAGTATACATGGATCATCCTGGAGTCACGAATATGAAGGTAGACCTTAAGCCTTTATTCATATGGAAAGGAATGAAGACTGACATAATTAATTATGTGGAAATATGTCTCGAATGTCAACAAGTGAAGGTTGAGAATAAACATCTAGTGGGATTGTTACAACCACACATGATTCCTAAATCGAAATGGAAAGCCATTTTGATGGATTTTATTTTTATATTTCCATTGATGACAAGGAGACACAATTCGATTTTTTTAGTCGTTGACACTTTGAAGAAGAGTGCACACTTTATTCTAGTGCGTACGACATTTTTTGAACCATACATAGGTAGAGTATTCATTAGTGATATTGTGAGGTTTCACGGTGTACCAAGAAGGATCATATATGATCGAGGATCGATGTTTACATTATGGTTTTGGACTAGTTTCCAAGAGGCTTTGGGAATGCAGATGAATTTTAGTACAACATATCACCTCAAAATAGATGGAAAAACAGAAAGAATGAACCAAATTTTAGAGGATATGCTATGAATGTATGTAATGGATCAACATAAACACTAGGAATAATTCTTACCATTGGTATAATTTGTGTACAACAACAATTATCAAAGTACGATTAATATAACACCTTTCGAGTTTCTTTATAGACAACCGTGTCAGACACCTATGAATTGGGATAGACTAGAGGACAAGATTCTGGTAGGACTAGAAGTGATGCAAGAAATGTAAGAATAGATGAAATTGATAAGGAAAATGATCAAAGAAGCGTAATATCAAAATATATATATATGTTGATGCACGTCATATTCACTATAGTTATGAAATTGGTGACAAGGTTTTCTTGCGAGTGAAACTGCATAAGAGTTCGATAAAGTTTGAAAAGGGTGTTAAAATATCTCCTATGTTTGTGGGACATTTCAAATTTTTTGAAAGGAAAGGACCCGTGTCTTACCGACTAACCTTGCCTGATTCTTTGAGGTGTATGCACGATGTATTTCATGTGTCTATTTTATGACATTATATTTTAGATACTACACCTGCTATTGACTTTAGTTCTTTCCAAGTGTCAGATGAGGATTCTCTCATGGGGGATCCAATCCACATATTGGAACATTGCACTCGACAGCTACAATGACGAATAGTCGATCAGGTCAAGGTCTAGTGGGACAACTATAGTCTACACTTGGCTACATGGGAGGACGCATATGAGATGCACCAACAATTTCCTTATTTGTTTGATAGGTTAGATATGTAGATCTGTTTCAAATACATTTATCACTTACACTATTGATATTGTACAAACTTCAAGAAAATTTTTAAAACAAGAGGGGTGTAATGTAACATCCAGTTCCACTGATCACATTTTCACTTACTTATTCTTTGAGGACATTTGCGAGGAAGTGATCCGGCTATGGTAAATTATGGTTTATGCTTGATATTGATATTTATTATGATGTAATTGTGATTATATGTTAATTTCTAAATGTACATATATTGACAAGTATTATTGACGAGTTCTCCTAAGTGTGCAGTATACATGACAAGTTGTAGATGTTGATGGCCTCAACAGAATTCTTTGGAAAATAGATTGAGTCATAGAGTGGATTTGTATTTGTTTTGAGTATTTTATTTACACACATCTGATGTATGATTGATTCCAGTATCAATTTATGTATATGGATAATTGAGATTTTATTTGTCCGTGGATGTAGGTATGGTGATGCTTGCTAATCCGACTCACATATGGAGTAGAGAGGTCATACACAAAAACCAAATGATTGAGGGAGAGTTGTGGCAACATCCCATCACATCCTACTAACACTCCCACCATGAAATGAAATTGCGATGTGTTATGATAATAGTTTAGAAATTGCGATGTGTGTATAAAATCTCTCTCATATATGTCTTCATTGATAGTGTTGTTAATCTGACATCAGTCTTCGACAACTTCTCAGTCGAGCTATCTCGTTTAGAAGGGCCTTAATCTAGAACCCTATATGTTGCACATTTCATAGAAAGATGGGTAGAATTGTTTTCGTGCACGTCAAAAAGAAATATAGTATTTAAGTAAATTTTATAAGCTTGAACTGAAATAATTTAATTATGATGTTGTATAAATACAATGCCTAGTAAATAATTATTTCAAAAATTATGTTAAAACTCTCCATGTCATATCTAGACATAAATGGAACTCATCATAGAATTTTCACGGAGGAATTGTTGTAGGAATACACCAGGTAACCATCGCACCTTTAGTTAGATAATATAAAAAGTATGAATCACTACAATTACTTGACTATTTCACTTTCCTTTAAATTCAACCGTTGAGAGGCATATCCTTGCACAACTTAAATGTTAAATAACTTTTGGACCAAATTTTGGAGAAATAAACTTTGGTTGATTACTTGTAGATATAATACTTGTTAGTCAGTCATATGAACACTAGTGTTTATTTTTACTTTGGAAATTCACATGATTGTGTCATAATAGATGAACTTATTGTCAAGTGTAAATTACCATCAACTTAAAAGATATATACTTTACCTTATGTTCATCGCAATTACAAGTTGAGTTTTTGTACTTGCTTAATTTCTTAATGTTACTTGATTAGATTAAAGAGGAACATTGCTTCTTTTGTGTTAAACTGTGATTATTATGTGTATCATGACACACACATATTTTTACCTTGATTTGTGAAAATAGTCTTGATTCATAGATAATATGTTTTGGGCTTTAGACATCTTCATGCTACTCAAAAAGGTTTTCGGTCCTGACACCTTAGATGGTCAAAATAGATCGGATGAATCCTAGAATTTGAGCACGGATTATGTGTCTTGAAGGTCCTAACCCTGCAGAGTAGGTTGGGTGGGTAGACATTGTTTATTCATTCCTTTTTGTGAACTGATGATAAGTTATTTTACAAGCTATACTTAAATGCTTCAATGATTGTACTGTGAATTGTTATGAAGTTTTTATTGAGGAAGAATGTTGCAATGTAAATTTTCAATGAAATTTTCACCTGTACTATTTATTTGTTAGATTGAATGTTAATATATCTTAATTGTAATTGTCATAACTTGTGTTTACAAAAAAAAGATCTACTAATTGTATTCACTTTCATTGTGATGTCATGGACAGGTTGTTTCACCTACATTACATTCTAAAATATAATGTGTGCATAGGAGACAAGCAAATGAGGATTGACCATTCTTATTTCTAAATGGTAATGTGTAGTATGCATGATGCAAATCCCTACCACCTCCTAGGGTTTTCATGACCTCCCAGTCTAGGATCATTCAAATTCAGAGCTGGATTAGCTCTCGGACCCCTGTTGAACCCACAAAATCAAACACAAGCCCTTAAATTTCTTCCCTGTGGCTCAAAAAAGCTAACGAGGATCCACCCTATTGCTTCGGGCTGAAACCGTGGCCCAAAATCTCCTTTACCTTTAATTTCAAAACTCTGGCCACTAGTGTTGTGTGGTATTCTACCCTACGGACTAATAAGCTAGGGTAGGCTAGGAAGAGCTAGGGTTTTAGTCGAACTCTCGGCCATGCATGGCGAAGAGTTTCAGTTAACTGACAAAAAGCCCCAAGTCTCGGCGGAAACTTCCTTGATTTTTTGCATTGTTAGGTACTCGCGGGATGTTTTAGGCTAGCCCGCGGATACCCGCGTGCAGTAAGAGGACAGAAAGCGGATGCCCGCGCCCAGTGAGAAGTTAGGGCGCGGGTTGCTTGTTTTTAAGTGGTTTTTGAGGAATTACTCAGCATGGCTTTGGCTAGGAAGAGGCATGAGTTGGCCTGATGCCAGGTAAACCTGTATGGTGCATTTTAGGGTTATAACAACTAGCCCCCCTTGTTTCGGCAAAAATATCATATGATTGTGGGGTGTAACCAGGCATTAATTCGGGATCCCCAGGCACTTCGGGCTCTGAGAGTTTCAACACTCCAAATTTCCAATCCCTTCGAAGTCATGAACGAGTGAAGTGCCAAACATTAGAGGGGATCAACAGTCCACAATCCGTGAGATGATCTATGGCTCACAAAAGACTTCAAGATTTTGGGCTTCGATGATCTTGCCCACTACAACACCTTATTCTCTCAGAGAGTCGAACCTCGAATCAGATCCAACAATTATGATGCTCCCATGGATCAACGAATCTCATCAGCTCTACAATTATGGGCTTAGGGACCTTTCACAACACTTCTCCACAAATCTCCCAGAGCCTTGAACTGGTGAACCTCTAAAGAGCTCAAATCTACAGTCCACGATCTCCCAACATCCAATGAATATGATCTTCTTCGTGACTTTGACCTTTGGGAGTCCTTGATTCACAACACCACCAATCCTCCAGAGAACCGAACTGGCGGAGGAAATATATGTCCTCCACATGTCCCTTGAAAGTGGAAGGATGAGATAAATGACGGGACTTTGACCTTCGGTCCTCCGAAAGTCCCCATAAATTTTCACACTGCTTCCTCCACAGTGTTGGACCTCCAAACTCAGCAGACTATTGCAACATGCCTACTGTGATCAAGGGTAGAGATCAACTCTAGCTCTCAGCCCTTTGGGAGTTATCATCTCACACACAACTTAACATTCAACTCCTCCAGAGTGTTAAGGCTTCGGACCATGGGATCTACTCCCACATGTCGCCTCTCAATCAACATATAGGATTAACTCTGTGATTCAGAGATTTGGGTGGATTAAGAATTTCCACACTCCTAATATCCCAAACAATCAGTCCTATGAACTCAACAATCCGTTGACACACATCCTTACAGATGGACAATCCTGATTCACTTCGGACTTCAGTACTTCGAGAGACTTGTCCCCTCCACAACAATAACCTGAAATGGATGAAATTACGAAGTTCAAAGGACTTCGAGGGATTAAAACCTGTGAAACTTACTTGGATCGAATGACTGCAGATCCTTGCACCTAGATCCAACATATGATATTTGTCCTTCTCCTCTACATACTCATCCTTTCATTTGGATTTCGATCCAACGGTCCAGATCTCTTTCGAGAGCAGATCCGATGATTGTTGTTGCTCCCTCTTTCATCTTGGTTGTGATTTCCTTCTGATGAAGTATTTTCTCAAATTTTCGAAGGCTTAACCTTCAATGATTATCCTATAGGGCTATCTCCTTGGCCTCTGCTCATGTTGCACCTCCTCATCTTGAAATGATTTAAAATTCAAAGGGTCTCAGCCCTTTGATTCTTTATCAATTTCTTGTTCCCTCCTGGCACCTTGTGCTCATCCTCCTGGCACCTTGTGCTCATCCTCCTGAGCTTGTTCAGTAATTCATATTAAGTATTGGCACACGCTTTTGCTTCCCTTTTAGTCTAGGACTTAGACTATTTTTTTCTGCACTCCTTGTGCTCTTTGTGCAGACTTGCACTCAACTCTCCTTTGGGTCTTAACTTTTGACATAAATCAAAACAAATTTCTTGTGCACTCCTTGCACCTGCTCAATACACTCCTTGCGGAGCCTCCTCAGAGTGTTCAAAAAATCTGGTATGTCTTGTTCAGAGTGTTGAACAAATATGACGTGTCCATCTGACAGTCTCCTTCCTTAGAACTCAAAGTTGAGTCCCTATGCACTCCTTGCACCTTCTCAATGCACTCCTTGCAGATCTTCCTCAGAGTGTTCAGTAACTATGGTGTCTTTCACTTGCATAGTCTCCTCACAGAACTCAAAAAAGAGATCTCATGCACTCCTTGCACAGGCTCAATGCACTCCTTGCACAACCTTCTCCTCAGATTATTAAGTAACTATGACGTGCACTCCTTGCACTATTCCTTATGAGATTTATGAATTGTTCTAGTTTTCCCACCTAGCATGCTCTTCTCTGAACTCGAAACAAAGTTCAAGTGCAATCCTTGCACTGGCCTCACAGAGTATTTTCAATTACTATGGTGTGCACTCCTTGCATAATTCTAAGAGCCTAGAACACTAAGAAAACTACATGTAGAGGATTTTTCTTAATGCTGGGAATTTGAAACACATAGCATTCATATAAAAATAGTAAAAACACCCAGAAATGAACATCCATCAAACGAATAAATACACAAAGATTCATATGCAGGAAAAACATCTCTTTGTATTAATGTTGAATGTTATTGACACTTTGTAAGAGACTGAACTACAACTGAGTCTCAATTAGTTCTCTCCTCTCATATCTTGATCTCTATCAACTTGCTCAATGACAACTACTCGAAAACAACAACCTCTACTCGACATATATTACATTGATTTATACATGAGGGGGCTTCTGAAGCTTTCCCTACAGACATCTTAGTGCTTTCATTTCACGATAAAAGAAACCTACCACTAATCTTATTACATTAATGGATAATTACATCCTCAAATCTGAGGTGATTATTAGGATCTATACAACTATAGCCTATTAAAGGTGACTTTACACTCAGCCTGTACAAAGACATTGGCTCGACTTTCCTTGAGACTTCAAACATTTAATTACATTGAATTGCACTAGACTTTTTAATTTAGGTTCAAAATGAGATGGTTGGCACCTCTCTTCCCTTGGAATTTTTTCGGTCCAAGTGCATTGATGAGTTGTTTGCTGGCACGTTTGATGAGGTGGAGTGATTATCCTACATCATACTCCTACACTAACAAAAACCATGAGCTCCTTCTCATGTCTCCCCTGTTGTTGTTGTTGAGATCCTACAGGGTCCCATACTTTAATTTAGGGTTGTCCATCTACTTCTCTGTCTTATTGTTGTTGTTGTTGTGGGTTATTCTCTACTTCACCTCTCTCTACTACTAACTTCCTTCTTTGCTACTTCCAGCATCAATCTCCTTATCTCCTCTATCTACTTGTCTAACTGGTCCACTGGTTGGCTCCTCTCTTGTAGTCTTCTCTGTTGTTATATCTCCTCTTCATCAATATCTAACTTGACCTGTTGGATGAGCTGAGTTTGCACCATTAAACTTTCTTCCAGAGCCTCCAACTCTTCACACAGATCAACAAGATCCATGTTGTCTTCTCTCTATCCTAATGTAGGTTCTGATTCTATAGTCATCTCATGTTCATCTCCCTTTTTGAAATTTTTGAGCAATTTCACTAAATTCTTTTCATTTCTCCTCTCTTGGGAAGATTCTAATGTCTTCTCTTTCTCCTCCATGACAGTCTTTGATGGATGTCTTTTCTCTGTTGCACCTATAGTACATAAAATGTTATATTTTAAAACATTTGGCACCGTGGCCTCTTTCTCGGATGCTTGTTGCATCACCTCCTCACATGAAATACTCTCACTAGCCTTTGTTGGGCTATTTGGAAGGAATATCCCAATTCCCTCAATCATCAAAATGCATTTATGATCCTCCTCTATCAACACTCCTTGATGATCTGAACTTACTTATGAGTTCCTAAGACTTTTTGATAGTCTCGCCTCATTCTCCTTTCCCTCTCGACAACATGAGGTTTCACTTCTCCCCTCTTGGAAATATATGAGATATTTGACTGATCTCTCTTGATTTCCCACCTAGAAATCTAAACTTTCATTTTCGTCCTCCTAGCAGTCTATGAGCTTTTAAGCTGATCTCTTCTTATTTCCCACCTAGCAATATGAAAGTTCATCTTTTCCCTCTTGTCAATCTACGATATCTTTGATTGATCTCTCTTCCTCATCATTGAGGTTCCTTCCAACCTCTGGTTCACATATGTAAAACATCTCTTCCTCTGTGGCATTGAGGTATTCAACTTGCCTCAGCCACCTCCTCAATATCTGTCATTGCCTCTTGGCAAGCAACTGCTAGATGGGACACTTTACCTTCTGCTTCAAGGTCCATTCATACCTCCATATCCCTTACCTTCTGCTTCAAGGTCCATTCATACCTCCATATCTCTTTTGCTTCTTGATGCATCTTCAACATCATCTTGTCGAGCTCCTCTTGGATCTCTTTGAGCTCTTGGTCCATATGCTATTTTCTCACCTTCTCGCGATCTCTTATTTGACCATGCTTATGGCCTTCAATAGCCATCTTCCCCTTCTCCCTTAAGAACGCAATTGGTCCTTCCATTTCATCCCACCTTCCTGTCTGCTTCACCTTCTCTGCAACTGATAACACCATTGGATTTCTCCTACAACCCTCCTGGCTATCTATTCATTGTTGCACACTTGCAAACAATCTTTACAGAGCATCAACACTCTATCTTATCCTCCTTTGCCTATTGTCTATAGACAAAATTTGACTCTGATACCACTTGATGGTATCATACAAAAAATATTATCGAGATCTAATACAAATTGATGTAAACCCCTACCACCTCCTTGGCTTCGCACAACCTCCCAGTCTAGGATCGTTCAAACTTCAGAGTTGGATTAGCTCTTGGGCCCCTACTGAGCCCCCGAAATCAAACCCACGTCCTTAAATTCCTTTCCCATGCCTCAAAAAAACTAAGGAGGATCCACTCCATGGCTACGGGCTAAAATTGTGGCCCAAACTCTCTTTTACCTTTAATTTCAAAAATTCGGCCGCTAGGCCCCCTTTTTTCGGCCAAAATCTCATATGACTGTGGGCTGTAACCATGCACTAATTTGGGAGCTCAAGGCACTTTGGGCTCCAAGAGTTTCAATACTCCAAATTTCCAATTCCTCCGAACTCATGAATGGGTGAAGTATCGAACACCAAAGGGGATCAACGGTCCACAATCCATGAGTTGATCTATGACTCACAGAAGACTTCAGGATTTCAGGCTTCACTAATGTTTCCCGCTCTAACACCTTATTCTCTCAGAGAGCTAAACCCTGAATCAGATCGAACGGTTCCAATGCTTCCACATATTAACGACTCTCATCAGCTCCACAACTCTATGCTTTGAGACCTCTCACAACACTTCTCCACAAATCTCCCGGAGCGTTGAACTAGCGAACCTCTGAAAAGCTCAAATCTATGATCCATGATCTCCCAACATCCAACGTCTAGGATATTCTCTAGGATTTTGGCCTTCATGATTCCCTGATGCACAACACCACCAATCCTCTAGAGCACCGAAATGGCAGAGGAAAGATCTTCCCTCCACATGTCCCTTGAAAGTGGATGAATGAGATCAACTACGGGTCTCTATAAATTGAGTCTCTGGTAGTCCCCACAACTCTGCACACTGCTTCCTCCAGAGTCTTGTACCTCCAAACTCAACAGACTATTGCCACGTGTCTACTGTGATCAAGGGTTGATATCAACTCCGGCTCCAGGCCCTTTGGGATTTCTCATCGTACACCCAACTTAACATTCAACTCCTTCGGAGTGCTGAGGCTCCCGAACACAAGATCTATTTCCACGTGTCTATTCTCGATCAATGGATAGGATTAACTCTGTGATTCATATCTTCAGGTGGATTAAGCACTTCCACACTCCTGATCTCTTAGACAGCCAGTCTTCCAAACTCAATGATCTATTGACACAGGTCCTTACATATGGATGCTCCCGATTCACTTTGGACTGCAGGACTTCGAGAGACTTGTTGCCTCCAAAAAAATAACCTGAAATGGCCAAACTTATGGATTTCAAAGGACTTCGAAGGATTAAACATTGTGCAACTTACCTGGATCAAACAACTGTAGATCCTTACACCTGGATCCAATGGATGAGATTTTTTCTCCTCCTCTACGCACTCCTCCTTCCGTCTGGATTTTGATCCAATGGTCCATATATCTTCCGATAACATATTCGACGAATGTTGTTTCTCCCTCTTTTGTCTTGGCTGTGCTTTCCTTCCAATGAAATATTTTCTCAAATTTTCAAAGGCTTAACCTTCAATGCTTCTCTTGCAGAGCTATCTCCTTGGCCTCTACTCACGATGTACCTCCTGAGACTGAAATGCTTTAAAATTCAAAGGGTCTCAACCCTTTGATTCCTTATCAATTTCTTGTGCCCTCCTAGCATGTTCCTCTTGTCCTCCTGATCTTGTTCAATACTTCAGATGAAGTATTGGCGCATTCTTATGCATCCCTTGTAGTCTAGGACTTATACTGTTTTCTGACACACTCCTTGCGTTTTATGTGAAGACTCGCACTCGACTCTCCTCTAGGGATTAACTTCTCACAAGACTCAAAACAAATTTCTCACGCACTCCTTATGTTTACTCAATGCACTCCTTCGAGAGCCTCCTCTTAGTGTTCAACAACTTTGGTATGTCTTCGTCAACATGTTCAACAATTGTGACATGTCCACCTGAAAGTCTCCTTCATCAGAACTCAAAGTTGAGTCCTTGCACCTACTCAATGAATTCCTTGCAGAGCTTCCTCATAGTGTTCACTAACTATGGTGTTTTTTCACTTCACATTCTCCTCACAAAACTCAACATAGAGCTCTCACGCACTCCTTGTGCTTTCTCAATGCACTCCTTGTAGATCCTTCTCCTTAGAGTATTCAATAACTCCGACATCTACTCATTGCAATAATCCTTATTAGGTTTATGACATGTTCTGGTGTGCCCACCTGACACGCTCATCTCTGAACTCGAAACAGAGTTCAAGTGCACTCCTTGCACTAGCTTCACTTAATATTTTCAATTACTCTGGTGTGCACTCCTTGCACAAGCCTAAGATCCTAGAACACTCACAAAAATACAAGAAAAGAATTCTTCTTAATGCTCTGAATTTGAAACACATAGAATTCATATAAAAACACAGTAAAAACATCGAGAAACAAACATCCAGCAAATGGATAAATACACAGAGATTCATATGCAAGAAAAATTGCTCTTTGTATTAATGTTGAATGTTATTTACATTGTGTAAGAGGTTTAATTTCAATTGAGCCTTAGTTCTTTCTCTCCTCTCCTATCTTGATCTCTATCAACTTGATCAATGACAACTACTCAACAACAACAACCTCTACTAGGCATATATTACATTGATTTATACATGAGGGGGCTTCTCGAGCTTTCCCTCCAGACCATCTTAGTTCTTTAATTTCACAATAAAAGCAACCTACCACTAAGCGTATTACATTAATGGATAATTACATCCTTATATCTGAGGTGATGCTCAGGATATGTACAACTACAGCCTATTAAATGTGACTTTACACTCAGCCTGTACAAAGACATTGGCTTGGCTTTCCTTGAACCTTCAAACATTTAATTACATTGAATTTCAATAAAAAAATTAATTTAGGTTCAAAATGAGAGGGTTGGCGCCTCTCTTCCTTTGGAATTCATTCCCTCCAAGTATGTTGATGCACTGTCCACTAACGCATTTGATGAGGTGGAGCGATGCTCCTGCATCAATGCACTAGCTCTTAACTTGTGGGAAACATATTTCTACAATAACATGTTGATTTATCCAGGGAAGTCAAGAGGAAAATTGGCTGAAATTGCTCAAGGAAAATAGTAGGAAAATCCCAAGAGGGACATATTTCTTAAGTAAAGGAGGAGGAAACGAGAAACACTTTCCTCACTCCGAAAAACTGTGATTTTCTTAACAAAGTTATAAACCTCAAATGGAACAGTTGTGAAAGAAAATGAAACTAAAACAAATAAAGTATGTTTAAATGATTAGGCTTGGTTGAGCCATCTTAAGTAAAGGTAGTGAGGCCTTGGAAATAACTCAGATGAACTGAAAAGTTCTAGACTATGTAGGAGGATTTGGAAAAAGGGAAGAGTCCCTTGAATCCTATATTGTTGTTTATTGTGTTTCCTTAGAGTAAGAAACTGATATGTTGATGCATATAAATGATTTTGGCATGAGAATGTTGAAAACTATATGAATGTGGAGACAACTAAAGATTTGATTATGTTTGCCCTTATGAAAACATTTAGGGTAATGTGATACCGTGTATATAAATATGTTGGGGCATATATGAAAAGGTTTTACTTATTTAAATACATGCACTTTAAATAACACAACAACTGACATAATTTTGAATGTAATAATGCATGTTTTGTGTAGGAAATGATTGGAGTTATTGGGAAAGGACAACTGTCAATGGTAGACAACATTTAGTAAAGAATAAATGCAAGAAGGTTGTTGTTAAAACATTGTTGAAGGGACTTTGGGATCACATAAAGAACCACTGATGAGGTAATATTAGAGAGGGTGTTGGCAGCCAGAACATGTATAAAAGTGCTCATGCCTATGTGGAATAAGTTATGAAGGGATTTGGTAAAATCCCCCCTCTGAAGTATTTTATTATCTAAATTGTATACAAATAATTTTTAGTGGTTGTTGTATGCCATTGCTACCCAAGTAGGGTACGATTCAAGAAAGAAGAATCTAAATAATAGAGAGGAAATTTATGCCAATCAAGGATGATTTAGAATCCTTGCAAGAAAATTCATGAATAATTAGTGTCACAAGTACATTGACCAATCAAGAGTGATTGAAAACAAAAGTGCTCATAGGAAGCACATTGAATTGAATGCATTGAGGAAATGCATGTTTGTGTAAGAGGGAAGACAATAGATTTCCCATTAAGGAAGGAGGACCTTCCAATACTCTACCTTAATTATAAAGGTGTTAAAGAAAGGAAGTGGGTGGCCATGAGTATTGGCACCACTGGTTAGCAGTAAGGAAAGAATTGTTTAGATGCAAGCATATGAAACGTGGGTTTCATATTATAATATGTTAAATTGAGAACATGATTAGTTTGTAGCAGGAAGCACAATCATGTTGTAATAATGAACACGAATGAATAAGCCTTATGGTAAATATGTTGGTTGAGCTCTAGCACACCATGGCAAAGTGCTTGTCATAAAGTGTGGAAAACTTGAAATCAATGCAAGGGTACATTGGGTATGAATGTGGCCATGAACATTGGCACATTGACTAAAGTCATTTGATATTTGAATTGCATTTGGAAAAATGTGGTATGCTAAAATGATGCATGAGTAAAGAATGATATTTCATTTTCCTTTGTATCATTGAATATATGAAAATGAATTTGATTGTTAGTATGCACAATTATGAAATTGTTTGTGAGCCACTGCAAGTGTGCAATGAAAATATAATGTGCATGAGAACTAACAACTTGTTTGGCTGATTGAAGTTAAAATTGCAGGAAGGAGGGTCGTCGAACATATATGAAAATAAAATGTGGAATTTGGAAATTTGTGGGGGATAGAATTGCAAAAAAAACAATTATTAATCGAAATTGATGATAACGTCTCACAAATTCTTGTGTACATGTGATACATGTGATATGAAAATGATATATATAAGGAGGACAAATGAAGTCTATCAAAGATGGAAACCATGGAAAAGGCTATTGTTGTGACATGAGAACCATGTGATAAAACATGATCACCATAGAATATGTTGTGTTGTGTTAACACAAGCCGGAGGGATGCCTTGATAGAGAAAGTCAGAGGGATGCCTCAGCTGTAAGATTCGATGAAGTCTCTAAAAGTCTTATTATGAGAGAAATATTTGGCAAGGAAAGATGGATCACCTGAGGGACTGTATAGCAGAGAAGGGGATTCCTGATCCTAGGCCAGGAGGGTGAGTAACTGGAAGGAAGAGGAGACTTCAATAATTCTTGTAAACTATTCATTGGGATCATGCACACAATGGGTATGTCAAGGAAATAGTGGGCCAAGTTAGTAATATAACCAACTGGATGTGGATCCATGAAATTCCACAGATAATTATTGTGCTAATGTGAATATTCGTCTTGAGTTTTAAGAAATTATAAAATGTTTTTTTGATGAAAGTTTGATTAATATGCTTGTTGTTTGAAATCATTGTAGGCATGTGACAATAGCCAAGAGTCTGGAAAGGACCAGGCCAAGAAGGAGGAACAACATTGTTGAATCAACTAAAAGAAGAATACATGACTGTTGTTGATGAGATACAAATAACACTGAGGAAACTGTTCCTTTAAGGGGGAGGGGATTGTAACACCCCTGTTCCCCCCAACTTGTAAATATAACTATATTTTGCTAAAAGGGTAGTGTAAATATTAATTCTGCTAATGTAAAAAGGAAAATGTTTGGAAAACTACTGAGGGGGATTTCCCATATAGAACATGATGCCATGAGAGGGAAACAATGAGGAAATTTCCCTTGCCAATTTAAAATTCAAGAAGAATCTAGATTGTCCATTTTCTAGAATTGTGGTTAATGGAGGAAGTTGTTAGTTGAACTATCAGCTTCCCACATTTATGAAAAATAATGGGTGTTGTAGCAAAACTTTCTTGCCTCAGAAGCATGGGCAAAAAAGTACCCATCTAGAGGATTTTGGGCTGACCCATGAATTGGGGGATTTGACCCACAAAATATTGTTGAAGAAGGTAGGAAATGAAGAAAAAATGGCAAGTAGAGAAGAGGGGAGATAGTTAGTTGAGTTTGAGAGCAGTTTCTAGGTAGGGAGGATGTAGAGGAATGGGTCTGGTGACCATTTATTAGGAGGGAGAGCGTATGTAACTCTCTGGTTCTGAAGAGAACCAAGAAACGAATATGTTTCTAGGTACAAGAATTGTTGGGAAATGTTTTTCTAATCAATATAATAAGCAGAGCTACAAAGATATGGAGTGATTGAGTGAGAAATCACAACAACCTCCCTTGATTGGTGGATAGAAAACTAACCTACCGGAATTCATGTGGGAGGAGGGGAGTACCCTGTGTCCCTGGATGTAACTGAATAGAAGGAACAATATCTCTCGGGGCATCATGATCTAGCTAGGGAGTGGGAAGTTGTAAACCAATTCAAGAGAAACTGTACCTATGTTTGGGTGGAAAAGGGAACACCCTTCAGTAGTTTCCAACTAATTTCTAGTTGTCAAAAAAGTGTTTCTCTAAGATTTGTATTGTTCTTGTTTAGTTTCTCTTATAATATGAATTCTATTAATTTTATGAATGTTGGAGTTATATTATATTTAAATAAGATAACTTGTGATGTTGATGTGCTAGTGACTGAGAAATCTGAAGTGGGGTCTGAAAATCACCTCTATTGTTGATTCTACCTTATGTTTGTACCTATCTTGACCAAGGTAGTGTTAGTGACAGGTAATCATTCATATTTGGAATAGAATGTGGGTGGATCACCTACATAAGTATATATATGTATAACAAAAATCTATGTACATAAAGGAGATAAGAAGTGTTCTCGAGAAATGAAAATTCAACCTCTATTAAATCAGTACAAGGACTTAGGTGAACTTATGAATAAGCTTTCAGTTAAACACTATTTTAACTTATCTCCTTACTTCTTAGTTATTTGTGTTCTAAAAGAAGAATTCTAGATGGTATTGTTCAGACTGATCTAGCTTACAACCCATATTTTGTTCTATTGAGGACATATAACACAGTTGGAACCTTCACGAGAATTTGAAAGGAAAGAGACAAATTTTCTATATAATTTTGCTTATGATCTTAAGGTGTCCTGGAACTTAATGTTAGAACACTTAGAAAATACCAGGTTTTAGAATGGTATTTGGGCCTTAATGAGATATCCCAATGAATCCCTTCCACCTGGAGTTGTCCCCCATGGATTTTGCAAGATAAATTTTGATGGTTCCTCAAAGGGAAATCCTGCCCCGACATAATTTGGGGCAATCATTAGATATAGCATAAGTCAACTCCAACACCTTATGGAGGGATATCTAGGACATGATACAAACAATGCAACGAAAATTTGGGGTCTCATCAGAGGTATACAATTAGCCTCTGATATCAACATAACTCACCTCATCATTGAAGGGGACTCCAAAATAATCATCTTATTGGTGGCCAAAATAATAAATGGAACTGATCTAGAGACAAATGCTCCAATACGACACCTTCTGGGGTCTCTAAATAATTTACAAGCCCTTCTTCATCCATCTCTCACTCTCACCACCTCTCACATAAGACGTGAATCCAGCAAGGTTGATGATAAATTGGCTAATGAAGGCATTGCTACACAAGAAGAGACCCTCATAATCAACACCCATCATCATCCTAATTCATAGTTGTTGATCCATTGCGGAGAAATGGATCTTCATGATTTCCTCCTATCGGATAGGGTGACACCTGCCAACCCTATGCTACCTGGCACTCATGCAACAAGTGCAGCTAAATCCCTTCATATCCAACCTCCCCCTCCATCATTTCACCATGCATAACATTCAAGATGAGAGGGAGATAGTGTGTTGGGATAGCCAGGGGCGATTAATGGTGCACATTTCATACCATTTATGGCTCTATGGAGAAGGTACAAGGCAACAGGGCGACATCACTTCATCCTTCATGGTGGCTCTCCCTATGATCTCACTAGTTTTCTTGAAGGTAAGTACTCGTTGTGGCTATTTGATCATGCACTTGCATTTGGCTCTTCATCCTCCATTTGAAATATCCTTCCGCTGGAGCCAAGCCTCTATTGATTTTAACTCCCCCTTGGTGCTTGTGTACAACTTGTTTCTCACTATTTATCTCTATTGTGTCTACGCCATGCCTCACGAAAGGGGAAATCCCAAATCCGGGATGACCTACTAAAACTTTGTAGCTCAGCACCGGTGTGCAGGCCTACCCTCAGCCCCCTCTTTTCCTCCTAACCCATTTAGCATCCCTGTTGTCCCTCCCCACTCTCATCAAAATTGGAACGATGATGCTCAGCTTCCCCTCAAAAATTTGGAGCTAATGCCTCAAATTCCTGACCCTGCGATGAATTTTGGTGGTTGTCTAGTAGATGAGGAAATTCCTCCAAATTGGATGGAGGAAATCAATGGCCGGAATGAACCAATCGATAACACCTTCCCCCTGGTCCATCATGATATCGCTATGGGTGGTTGTGTGATAGAGGAAGAAATACCTCCACATTGGTAGGACAACTCCAAACGTCAATAGGTTACTCAATGAGGCCACTGGGACAAAATTAGATGACTGTCTGGCTGAGGAGGAGACTCATTTAGACTTTTTCAAGGAAGAGCCAATTCATCCATCCTTGGTGGGCCATGATCCAAGCTCCGAGCAAGATATTCCTACTCCACGCATATTTTTAGAGGACCATTTACAACTGATTTTCAAGATGTGTCAGGAGATGGCAGACAAGCTTCAAAGCCAATGTGCTCTCAGTTGTTGTCTGGATCTATTGTTCAACTCCTTTTCAATCGAGCCTTACACTCCTTATAAATATTACACTCCTTATAAATCTATACTCCTTTCTTCTCTTTACTCACTTTGTTTCATTTCAGCATTTGCTGTAAATTCAAACATAAATGGGTCTCACAAAACAATAACGTGAACATGGAAAATGGCATCAACTATAGTAGCTTTACGTATTTTGTTCTTAATATTGGGTGCCATTGAAACGTTCGATGATTAACTACGAGGCAACCGATGTAGTATTTGCACGTTGGGAGTATTTATTTTTACTTTTAATTAATCTTAATTAATCTCTCTTACATGTAAATTAGTGTGTCTTCTTATATGATTATATGATTGTGAGGATATATGTATATTGTAAATACCATATAAATAATAAAAATGTTAAATGATGGATTTAAGAGTTAAGTGGATTTAATGGTTAAGAATATGTGTGGGTCTAAGTAGGTTTAATGGTCTAAAACATGTCTTTCCTTGTAAAAGGTCAGAAGTTTAAATTCAGAGGGAGTAGGCTATGTATACCACTATAAACATAGCTCCCTATAGTTTAGTATCTTGGCCTTTGAACCCAGTCTAGATGTATCTATAAACTAGCATACCCCCTAAGTTGGTTAATGAGAATGTCTAAGTGGGCCTAATGGTTAAGAAGATGTGTTTCTCCTGAAGAAGTCACATGTTCAAATCTAGGGTATGTATACCTCCGTAGACTTTACCTTAAAAATATATTATTATTATTATTATTATTATTAATTTGAGCTAGGTTTTCAATGATGATGGAATTTAAAAATATGTATTGGTTTTATATGTTGAGGATAAAAAAATTCATAACAATATACTAATTATTTCACTAACTTAAATAAATATAACTATTTCTATAATTTTAATAATTATATATAATAATGATTAAGTCTATATTATTATATTAATTAGTAATATATTAATATAATGATGGTAAAGATGGTTAACATTCATTGAGACCAAATTTAATTAATAAAAATAATTATAAAGTTGTCAATTGAATATCACTTCAATTTAATTTAAGTGGGTTTGTCATTACATGCATTCTTAACAATTAAATTTTATTCCTATAAATGCAATTAAATTTCATCATTTTTTCTTATAAGTGAAGAGTATATATAATAACTATTATTAATAATAATTTATTAAGAAAACAAAATCAAAGAATAAACTTTAAAGTGGCAACATGAGGAAGGTCCAAATTTCATAAAGCTAGAAAGGAAACCATTTTGACTTGAATTTTAAATACATTATTTATGAATAATTATAAACATAATAGTTAATAAATTATTAAAAATATTTTGTTTGTCATTATTCTTTACATTATAGTATCTTAAGAATTATTAAAAATAATAGTCTCTTAAGAATTTTCATTTAAGGTGTAATTTCATGGATTCTTTTAGTGAAACTTAATTTTAGCTATGGTCCTCTTCAAAATAAATACTCACTTATAAAGATGTATCAAAGTTATGAAATAATTATTTTGGCTAAATATTTCTATATTCTAGGTCCTATTACAATATAGGAACATTAATCTTTCATATTTCACATATCTATAATAATGCCCCTTCCTTAACCCTATCTACAATAAATGACTCATTTTGTAAAGACACAACACATCTATGAAATCACCTTTTTGAAAAAAACATGTTAGAACTATAACACCATCCCTTCTACAAAGTAATCCCCCGTCCTTGACTCCATAGGCAATAAACACTACAATTGGGAGCCCATCTAATATAAAAGACACCATCTTATTAAAAACATCATTTGTGAATATTCTTAGGAACTATGAAATCCTACTATAAAATAATTCCTCGTGAATATGCTTGAAAGCTATGAAATCCTCCTCTTAGGGGAGACAATATAAAACCATGAAATCATTCATTCTTCTAAGAAACCCACCATCCTTAACATTAAAGGATTCCTTTGCACATATGTGCAATCCACAAACTTATAACCTGGCACTTGAACAAATTAAACATTAATGAAACAATAATAGCATTTAGATTATAAGGTAAGTCTAATTTTGTATATAGAAAATCAAGCTATCTTTTGGGATGTCTTTTTATTTTATTTTTTTTTAGGAAATTTTCAAATTTAAAATTTAAAATGTTGGAATTGTTATTTCAATGAAAATGAATATTAGCAAATTCATTTGTAATATGAAAAATGGTTAAGTTTCAAATTTTCACTATTAAAATTGTGATTTTTCAGATTTGGATTTCTTATTTACAATACTTCATTTTTCACAAGACAAATACATATTCATAATAATGTTTTTAAAAAATAAAATAAAAATCAATTTTAAAAAAAA
>JZKD02S1675706.1:1145713-1166529 GCA_000966675.3 Picea glauca
TGAAAAAAAAAATGATTATGGGTATGGAATATATTTAGAAGATGATGATCACTGTAAGTTGAACTCCGAAATCTTTCAGTTGGTTTGCTTTTGTAGTATTTTAGTTTGCATGTAGATGATGCTTTAGAGAGGGTAAACTTCTTCTAAGAGTTTTTGTACTGCTGATTGGAGTTGTCATTTGAGTGAGATTCTTTACCAAAGTAACATTTTATTTGCTTTAATTCTAGATGTGTTTCACAAAACGTAGATTAAAGATGGACAAGTTGGCTATGTAGTCAAAATGGATAAATTTATTCACTTATATCCACCACCATAAACACTAAAAGATTACATATTCAATTTAAAATAACCCTTCATGATCTATCCTTTCGTGGTTTTAGATTACCAAAAAATAGTTTACAAAAAAACATTAACACTTCATAGATCTATCATTGCACAAGCTTTAAATGTTTCAACTATAACATGATAATAATGCCATGGATGTTCATGCCAATTCATCCACATGAACATTACATTTGAAAATGCATATTGTTAGTATTTAAAGGAAGTCCAAGCATACTCCATATCCAAAGTAAATTGCGAAACAATTTATATTGGATTTAGAATAGATTAATATAAAATTGCTTGAATATAGAAAGTATTGAAGCTCTTACCTGTAGATGACATATGCAATTTGTGTTTATTGCCTAGGCTTTCCATGCATGTTTTGTATGGAAAATGTAAGAACTAACTCTCGAGGAGAGAGAAAGTAATGCCATCTCTATTAATTGTCTAACAATGAATATACATTGACATGTTAAAATTTCAAACAACTCAAAAATGCATTGCTTAGTTTAGTAATATGATAGCATGATAACAAGAGTTGTAGAAAGCATATAAATAACTTAGAAGCCCCTCAATATCATGTAAACTCAAAACAATAGGATATTCTAGTAAACTAAGATAAAAAGAAACTAGTCAGTCGGACATTCATGAGAGATAGAATGGAATAAAGAAGGCTAAAAAACATTAAGAGATGCTCCTGCTGATCCATATATTAACGAGGTGTTACCACCTAAAATATAGGTCCATTTTGAGTGTTCAAAAGCCTTCTTTTAGCACAATTGAGCAAGGAATTGTGAGCTAAAGAGTCTATCACCAGACTTTACCATCCAACCTCTTGAAATAGATTTCAGATCATGGATTGTGGGGTATTTATCTCAAAGTTGAGTGCTTTATTACATCATCATCAAGATGATTTTGTTTGAAGGCTAACGAATCATATAAAGAGTAACACATTGCTGGAAAAAAAATCAGTTCAAAACACACTACTTTTTAGAGGATGCTTTGACAACAGATTGTGTACTTCTAAAACAAAAGTATTAGGCCTATCATGAGAAAAACTTTTGTCAAAGAGCCTGAATATATGAAAAATACTTTTATAAAGGGTTCTAAGTTATGGAGATTCCTCTCACAAAGAGGGTTTGAATTTAAAAGACATTATGTCACGGTTATAACATAATTAATAGTTTTAACAATTTATTTGCGTTATTTAAAATATTGATAAGTAAAATGTGGGTGTTAATCTCAACAGGTAAGAAAATGAATGCATCGATACACATATGGAATTTATGCATTTAAAACTTGAATCCACAAATGGTGTCAGTTTTGAGGCAGGCCTGGATAATGCAGGTATATATGCATTTAAAACTTGAATCCGCAGATGGTGTTGATTTTCGAGTAGTCCTGGATATTGCAGGATGAGGCATGGGTTCGACTCAACCTACCAACCTCGAAATTTGTCTACCAAATCCTTTAAACCTGCATGTCCCTTCAGAAGGAAAAGGTCAGGGATTCTTCCACGCTCCCAACGTCAAAGACGTCCCCCATAGATCAAATAGAAAGCAGGGATGGAACATGCTTCTCTCTTTTCCTGTTGTTAGTTTGTTTTTATTCCTCTCTTTTGAGGAACTATAGCATGTGGTGAAAAAATAATGAAAAAAGGAAAAAGAAAAAAAAAAACAATTTGGATATCTCGCCTACCAAGATGAATGCAAATTTTACCAAGATGAACTTAAATTTAATATGTTGGACCATATATTTTTAGGTATGCTAACTCATGGTGTTTAACTACAAATTGTTTTTAACTACAAAGTATTTTTAACTGCAAAGTTTGTCCTGTCAGTAGACATGGTGCCTTTTTACTATCGCCTTTCTCTTCTAGTTACCCAGAAAGTATGCCCAGTAAGCTTCCCGATTACACTACTTCCCATGAATCTTCCTGTCTTCATAGACAATGTTCTTGCAACAAGGAAGTGTTTCAATAGATCTACACAGTGACAGGATGGAGTGGCACATGTGAAAAGAGCCAAGTTAGTAGCCCAAAACCTTGACACTTTTCATATGCATGTAGAAGCCTATTTTCATTTGAAAGAAATTGTTCCATGAGGGAGAAAATAGGAAAGAAGAAGAGAAGAACATGGGATGAGTGCAATCAAACAATGTGTTCATTCTGAACCCTCTGTTGGTAATGTTGAATTTCCTTCTGCGTCGTGATTTGTTTACCAGGACTGGATGTTGGACTCGATCCTAGAATGTAGTAAATATGTTTTTCGCTTGAGGGAGTTGTGATTATGGCGAAGATTTGAGTAGAAATTCATCTACTGGTGCCAAATTTCTGAAAGGTATTCCTGAAAAGTTTAGTTAGGGAAGAGATGAAGTTGAGTATAAATTTGTGAAGGATAGGGAGGGATTTTCCACTGTGATTTTTGCTGGAAGCAAGCCATATTTGAGGGGGTTTGGGCACAGGGATGAAAGAAAATCTATGGGATTGACTAAAAAGGAAAGGGCAGAGAAGAACAAGAAGAATAATGTTGAATTTGAAGATCCAGTTCATGAGCACGAGGACAATGACACCAATAAAGGGAGAGTAGGGAAAAAGTTTGAAGGAATTTCTGGGAATCATACTGAATATGTGCACATTGTTGGTATCAAAGGCCGAAACAAACAAGATTATGTATATGATATCGATGATAACTCTTGGAGAACCAGAATTCATGAGCTATGGAACTTGATGTATATTTTCAAGGTATAGAAGTCTGATAGGCCTGATGCAAAACTGGAACATAAAAACTGTTGATCTAGACATTAATCAAACTGGGCCTACTACTCTAACCAAAAAAGAATCCCAGTTCACTAATCATTTTACCATAATTGTTACAAGCAAGATAACAAAAATTGATTAAATCTACTATCGTGAGAAGAAAACTATCAAAACAATTGAGTATCACACCTGATTCATAGCAAATGTGTAAATCTTCTCTTCAAACCGTAAAGATTTTTTTTTAGTTTACTCATGACATCTAGACCTGTCTGTAGCATGTGTCTTTGAATATTGTCCATTCTATGAATTCAATTCAATCGTTAACCATTCATACAAGGCTTATTGCATGGAACTTGATGTATAGAACCATTCATACATTAGTTGATATGATTGTATATGTTTAATGAAGCAATAATATTAAAAAAAAAAATAAAAACTTATGAAGAGGTTGCGTGGAATATGTTGCCCAAGTATTAAAAGCACACATCAATTATAAATACGTCCATTATAAGTCGTTGCATGGAATATGTCTCTGAATTATTAAAAGCACACACATCAATAATAAATGCATCCATTATTGACATTCTAGAAAGTAAGCGGTGATGGTAAATAATGATCTGACAACATAAATAAAGGTGTGTCCTAATTGACAAATAAATGAAATGCATGATCAGGCCTAGAATTCCAAATTTCCCTTACATGTCAAGTGCAAATTTGATGACATCCATTTGTTTTTCATGCATGTCATTTTATGTTTTTTGCAGATTTATAAGTGTCAATTTTTTTTTATGTGTATCAAGTATTATCAAAGTTTCAGGCTCCCGGTAGTTAATCTCCTAGAAAGTTCTAGTTATATTTGTGTATTGTATTCATTGAGCCATAACTAGCTAAAACCCTAACTTGAGTATGGTTGGCAGCATGCAACTAACGAAATACCCTAACATGATCTCACTCGCTAAAATATTAGAGCCACTGTCCAACTTAGATTCTCATCCATCATCCTTATTTTCGAAGGAAACAATACATATGGAGAAATGACCATAAAACAAATTACATCCTAAAATTGATTACAAGATTTAAAATGTTGATGCATACATAATAAGAATCTAAAACATAAAACAACCCACAATCCACAAAACACCCAAATAGCCTTCTACAACCTGTATTATTCCATAAACCTAGTCTACTGCATAAATGCAGAAATGATGGAGACAACCACAATAGCCAGTGATTTACCATGAGATTTGTTGTGATTGATAGGTTCCCGTGCAACTCTCTCAATACCATAGTTTGAGACTTAGTCCAAAAATGTTTATTTTAATGTTGTTATCTTACACACCACCTCCTCGCACCACCTCATCACATTGATATCTTCCTCAGCAACTAGATACAAGCAACAGAGAGAAAACACCACCTCATCGCACCAATATCTCCCTTAGCCACTGAATATGAGCAGCTAAGAACAAGCACATGCAGGTTGCCACTGATATCTCCCTCAACCATTGAATATGAGCAACAGAGAGAAAATAACAAGCATAGATATATCCCTCAAGTTTCAACCACCGAATATGAGCAACATAGAGCAGGATAATGGATTATGACCCATCCACGACGTCGGATCCATATATGGGCCAAGACTCCAGTCCCTGTTTGTTGAGCAATGAGAATAGGTTCAACTTTGAATCCTTGCATGTGCCAGGAAAATATACGCACATACTAAAATGTTTAGTAAAATGCCATGAATTGAAATGAATGGGCATGAATCGTGATAGCAATATGGCTCTGGCATTTTTTTTGTTATTTAACTTTTGGTGATGCGACAGTGTTGCACCCTCCGTGTTGCCTACTCATTTAATCATATTTAATTTATTTGTACCTCTGGAATTAATGGAATTTACTTTATTCCTACCTCTAGCATTTACTTTTGTTCCTACCTCCCTCGTATGACCCAGGTAATCCATGTGGTTACACTTCAATTTGACATGTTTATAATTTGAATGCAAGTGAGCTATGCCATGTTGTTTTTACACTAACATGTCAAATACAAGTTGGGACACAAAATATAGGTTGTAGCCTATTTCCAAGCCTCTGCATGATAGATAAGGTGGTTTTGCTTGTAGACAGGTTTGAGCAAAAACCTTTTTCTATATACATGCCTTGGGTATAATTATAATTCTTATTTTTTTCTCAATTGATTTTTCTCATATAATTAAAGTTTTTTTAAGTTATATATATATATATATATATATATATATATATATATATATAATCATTTTTAATTATAAAAAAATTACTTACAATTTTTTCAATGATGATGATGATGATTAACGTTCACTAAGATCGAATTGGTCTATTGGACCTTAAGAAGGTAAGTGATTCCTTATTTTCTTGAGTTAAGAGGTTAGGAAGGTTGGTAGTGTGACAAATATTTTGAAAATGAGATCTAATATGGGTATAGGATGAACAATCTAAGAGAAAGTGATTTTCATATTCAACCTTCTTAGTGTCACAAAGGTGAGACACTCATTCATCCCAAGGCATTTTAGGAATCGACCAATGCCCAGTTTCACTATGGAGCTCGTGAGAATTTGTTCTTATCTTAATAATGCTTATTTTTTTCTTTACACTTGGAAAAATAGATATATAATTTTGATGTTCTAGATTAGGGTTGATTACATCCTTATAATACCATAATTTTCTTTTTTCCTAACTCTTTATCACACCACATTTTCTCCTTAAATTTTGATTTGATGTTTTTTTTAATAGTATCTTTATTCTACAAAATGGTGTCTTCCATGATTCCCCAATAGTTTAGCCAAGACTGGGCATCTTTATGTCATCCTTGCTTGAGTCAATGGTGGTTATGACTCAATTTTGAAGCAATTTTAAGAAGCCTCTTTTCTTCCATGTTGTTTAACGTGTTCTTATACATTAGGTATCTAGTCTTATACATTAGGTATCTAGTCATAGCCATGCTCTCAATGGGGGACACTCTTGTTTCTAAAAGGAGGATGAGATATGGTGTATTTCCTTTAATTTTGAGATTATAGGTTATAAAATTCTTTTGTATTTGTTCTATCTTTCGCCAAGATTCACGAGAGATACTATAGCCCCAGACTTCACATCCATAAAGAATAACATGTGTAACAAGAGTCTCAAAGAGGAGTTTCTTCTTATCCCAACTCCAAAGATCAACTTATTTACAATTGTTTTCAAGCCCATAATAAGCTTTCCATCCCCCAATAATCCTTTTCTCAATTCTATAATTCCAATTGAGCTTGCGGTGAATATAAATTCAAAGATATTTGTATGAAGTCACTTCCTCCAAGTTGTTTTTGTGATATACAAAGGTAACATTAGGGATATTATTGGATTTAATATCCATGACCTCAGTCTTATCAGTATTAACAGTCATACCCATATTGGAGAAAAAATCCTTGAGGATTCTTAGTTGGCTTTCAAGATCATGGGGATTATTTTCCATAAGAACGATATCATCGGCATAAAGAAGAAGATTGATGACTATACCAGTGAGAGTAGGGTCGACATAACCTGCTTTTTCCAAGCAATCCTCTAACTAGTCAATGTATATGCCAAAAAGGGTAGGGGACAAGGGACAACCTTGTTTGACTCTGATATTGCGGGTAATCTCTTTTGACCAGCCCTCAGTTTTTTTAAACTTAACAATAATGTTCTCATACATCATTATTACAACAACCCTCAACTCGAGAGGCACTTTTATCTCTTCAATAACGTTCTCATACATCCTTATTGGTGGTGTGTTGGAGTCATGTGTTAAAAACGTTTTCACAATCTCAACATTGGTGATTAAAGTAATTTTACTCTTAATGAAACCATTCTCAGTGTTTTTAATACCTCTCCACACCTATTCCAATGGCTCTATATCCTAAAAATATTTTCTAGTTTGTAAGTTTAATTTTTTATTATCTATTAATTTTAGTTTGTAAGTTTATTTTTATGTCATTATTATTTTCTCAATTTATTTTGCATGTGTGATTATAGGTTTTTAAGTAATTTATTGAAACAAAATTAAAAAATATATATATATTTTTAATTGGAAAAAATTACTTACAATTTTATGAAAATTTTCCAATTTAAAAATATGTTACGGACAATAAAAAAATTATAAATCTTGCACTCCTTATAAATATGTACTCATTTCATCTATGCATGCCTTGGTTAGTGCTCTTTTCTCACTTTGTTTCATTTCAACATTCATTGTAAATTCAAACATAAATGGGTCTCACAAAAGAATAATGTGAAAATTAAATAGGTGAGATATTTTCTTGCCATCCAAGAGTAGAGATCTTGAGATCTTGGAAAAGAATGTAAACATATAAATGAAACCATGAACTTTATAATATGTGCTCACCCTCTTAACTTCCAAAACACAAATTTTATAAGGTCTACTGTGGCACTTCTTTATATATATATATATATATATATATATATATATATATATAAAATAGAATTTTCTCTGTTACTTCTTTATTTTAAGTTGATTTGTTATCAATTTCCTTAGAACAAGTTTAAATCATCATTTGAAAAGTTAAGATAAAATTTATTATCAAATTTCATAAGGAAAGATATTTTAAGTCTGAAACATCGTGAGAAAGAAAAATTTTGTGTCACACAAAATAAACTTTTGGCTCATGAAAAATGCTTTAGTCATGACACATCGCATCATAGCGAAGTTTCCTTCCATGTGATACACCACATCAATTCAAAGTTCTTATCTTCGTGAGAAAGGAAAAACTTCATTAGAATATTTTTCAAAAAGCTTGGCCAAAACTTCCTTTTCACAATCTGTCAAACATAAATCAACCTTGCAATGTGAGAAGCAAAACTGGATGTTGCAATGTGATGAAAAAAAATTGATGTTGCAATGTGATGAATGTAGTGCCCCATTTTATTTGATTACTTGTGCAAACAAACACTTATTATTTGAGGGTGTTTCTTGCAAAGTTCCTGGTTAATAAATGCTACGATGACATTCAGACTCTATTTCATTTGGTTACTTAAGTTAAAATATGGAATTAGTTATATTAAGTGCATGAGATTGATGAATAAATGTACATGAGATCGACTGTGATTAATTGAAGATGTTCCTAACATTTTTCTTGAGTGACAAGAAACTTAATGATGCTTTGACACGGGCATCGTCAACAAGACTCTGAGACTCCAGACTAAGTCAGGGAGTAGTTCTTAATTAATGAATTGGTTTATGTAATCGTATTTATTTATGTTATTAATGATAAGGAAATGTGTTAGTGGATGAAAGCACATGGATCATGCTTGTCGATCCGACTCACAAATGAGTAATAGGGTTGTATAGAGCCATAATAGTGTTACGGGGAGAGGTGGAACAACGTCCCTCATTCCACCTACTAGCACTCTCATCGTGATTGGAGTTGAAAAGTGTGGGGAGCTTTTTCTCGAGTGGTTGCATGATGTCGTGAGAGTAGTCTATAGACTCGGTGTAATAACCCCTCTGTTACTTCATATAAGTAATTTAGAAACAGTAAGAGAGATATTTTTTTGAACATTAATAAAACATCATTAGAACAAGTGAAACATGATATTAACATACTTCATCAATACACATTATATTTCATTCATCTCATTGCACAACTAGATTTAGATACAACTTCAATGTATTTAGGATCTACCATATCACATAACACCACATACAATGTCTACCCAACCAATCTATCCTGCAAGGTTAGGACCTCCAAGACACATAATCAACACTCAAGTCTAGGATTCATTCGATTGATTTTGGCCATTTAAGGTCTCAAAACTGGTGACTATTCTAAGGAACAAGGAAGTATCTATTTCCCATAACTTTAATCTATTATGAAGTTCAACTATAATTCTCAACATTCTTTACTACAATTTGTTCAAAACACTGAAAAATCTGGTAACATGCTCACCACATCATAACACAATGTATACTATTACAATAATTCATCATCTTACTAATTTAAAGGATAGGAATAATTTTCAATAGTATCATGACATAAACTTACAGTAAAAAGAAGACACCCTTTAATAGGAAATATAGCATTTATGACATTTTTAACTTTACTTATGGTTACCTAGAATAAGTGTGACAACCCTACAGGGTACAACCAAGTAGATAGATATATGATCTACATAACAATTTAAAAGAGGAAAATAAGAGAAGAGAAAATTTATCAAACACAAGGAGGATACTGTAAGCTTACGCTGAACTCTCTGAACTAACAGTTACTGTGAGGAGGAAAAACTGCAATCGTGTGAAATTTTGTTCTGAGAATGAGTTAAAGTTTTGTAACAAACCTCAAGTTTCTCTTCTAGGTGTCACAGTGAAAAAACATCCAGAGCCAAGTCCAGAAGTTCATATACATGCCCCTTGAAGGCCCTAAGTTCAGAAGAAACAACGCTCGGTGCACACAAAGACCACTCAAGGTGGACGAATGCCTTCAATTTCAGAAGAATGAATCTCAGGAGAGACAGTGTAGACTTACACAAGGGAGGTGCAAAGCGCACACACAATAATTAGAATCCATAACTCAAGAGAAAAAGCATGGGCAGGGTTCAAGTGAGGAAATCCGGAGTTTGAAATCCCTTTGAACGAATTAGTGAACATGAGTCGATCGTGAGGAGACAGAATCCCCACAACCATCCATTCAGAAAGGAGTAACAAACTTGTTAAACCTTGACACCTTCAGGCTTCATCACTTTGGAATATCTGAGTTATTCACATTAAGTGAGCCTTGAAACTCGAAGTCGCGAAGTGAAACTATACTGTAGATTGGTGAGTGAATACTAGTCGTTGGATTCATAAGAGTTTGATGATTCGACAAGTTTAGTTCGTGACTGAAAAGAGTTAAGAAACCTTGAAGCTTTGAAGTCCTGTAGTGAAGGAAAAACATATATCTAATGATCGATCAAGGGCCATTAGATGTACGAGCCTTCACTTTTCGAAGGTTCGGTAGTTCGACACTTCCGTGAAAAAGATTAGTAGTTGACAAAGTTAAGGTGGTCTTGTAGTCCTGAAGTCCGGAGTAAATCCTTAGCATCAAACGTTGGTTACACATGTCTATAGATTCTGAGTATTCAAAATTCAACCATTCGGGAGGTGGTGTTTGTAAGTTGTTTAGGTGTGAAAAGACTCAAACCCCCAGAGCCCGTACTTAATCCTGACCATTGTTGACAGTTAATCAAGGATCGTCAGATCTGTGGGTTTGACCTTCGCTAGTTCGGAGGTAACATGAGTTGTAGTCGCAAAAAATTCCAAATCCTACAGCCCCAGAGTTTCTTCTAGCCATATATCAGAGAAAGGTGTGGGAACCACTGATCTCCAAGTTATGTGGGATTTGGTGCTTCGACAAAACTGAGTCGTTGTTGCAAGAAGGTGAGGGACTCCCAGAGTATCGAATTCTGGAGTGGACGACAACCGTTGATCTATAGAGGAGAGTAAGCCGTCATATATCCGAGCCCTTTTACGGTTCAGTGATCTAGGTGAAATAGTTTAAGGTTGTGAAAGAGGGGAAAAACCATGAAGCCCGGAGTTCTGGAGTGGATCTCCACCATAGACTCTTGGGTGAGGAGAATCTTTGTCAACTGTTCGATTAATTTCTTAAAAGTTAACGAAGGAATGTGGAAGGGTAGGTTTAACCTACATATGTCGATCAACTCCAGTTAAGACCTAATTCGATTGGTTAACACTCTGGGTGAACATGAGTGTTGAAGTTGAAAAAACTTTGGAGCACCAGAGTCCCAGAGCTCCAAATAGCACCCTTTTGGACAGCGCTAAGTTCTAGACCATGGTCACATGCATAACTTTGTTGAGGTTGAATGGGATAATGTTGAATATTATAAGTAAGTAAAAACTCCCGAAGAAAATGAAATTACATACTACAATCCTGAATACTTTTTGGATTTAAACTACAAAATAAACACAAACATCCACTCTACAATTACTTCTGATTTATCAACAATTTTGATAGAGAAAAAACGAGGTCAGTTTAGAATTAACAAATTTCAACGGGGATTCACCATACAATAGAATTGAAAGGTCACAAGTTTAACAAGAATTTATTAAATGGAGTTCAGATCTAGAATACAATTCGACAAAGATCCCATCAAATAAATTGATTTGGACTTAAAATGAAATTCAACAAAAAAACTCTTGATAAATTTTGGAGCTAACTCCTTGGTTTACCAACGAACAATGCACTGTTAAATTCCTAAATAATATCAACTAAAAAATCTAATCATTCAAACTTTAATTATAGATAAAATACAAATCTAGAACAGATACCAAGCCACCTCAAATTAGAGAGCGGAAAATGTCCATAATTACATTGAAAATTTAAAATATAAACACTGTAATTATTATCCAATTGGTTGCAATTGCAATTTAAAAATAATAAACTCTAAACCAATATTCATTGACAATAATTCTAACAATTTGGATTCATGCCTTCCATAAATTCTACAGTGGCCTTGTCAATCTAACATACTACTACACTAATGCTATGAATAAAATTTAGAATATTAAAAGTACCTAGACCAATTAATGTTGCGTAATGAATATGCCCTTCAAAGTATTATGCTCCTTATGTTCCTTGCTTTCCTTCACTTTCTAATCATAGAGACTTCAATGGTACCTCCCATCCAATCATAGGAGTACTCTTCTTCCGCCTTGGCCCCCCGAGCTGCAAAGGGGACACACACAAGAAACCAACAATAATAGCTCCAAGACTTGCCCTCGCAAAAAAGAGTTTCCACTCTTTTTACAAGCTTGGTATCATACCTCTCACAAGTAAAATGCAATCCAATAAAAAATTGGCAGCATAACAATGCTCAGAAAATCAGAGACTTTTCCCTTCTACCTTATTTGTTTTTATAACAATTTCTTCCCTGACACATGTCCTCATGCATGGATAATCAACTTTTTAGTTAAGTTTAATTTGGATTATTCACTCACACACTTATCATATTCTCCCCAAGTTACACCAGTATTTACCAATTTTATTTTATTTGAAAAGGTCAAATTCCCTCACAATCCTCAATGTGTTCCTATTTTCACTCCTAGGTGTCCCTTTGTTCCCCATATTCTCATTTAAGAAGTGTCTCCTAACTAGATCTTATTTGGATTTGGATTAGGAGTCTTCTTCTAGTTAGAATAATGTAGTTTGACTCTATATTATATTCCATGTACACCCAAACTCTCAAGTTATTATTTATTTCTATTTAAAAATTATTTTTTATTAAATTCATGCACACATGTGCATCTCTTCCAATCTTTAGATTTTTACCACCTTTTTCCTAGTATTAGATTTATCCCAATTTTAATATTTTAGATAGTTCCCAAATAAACTTAAACTTAGGCCAATTCTTAGACTTAGCATTTGAATCTTGTTGGACTTTTCTGTTAATAATCTATTGTTTATTTAATTAGTTAATCCGACGAGGTCTAATTGTTGACAAAGTGTCATCAGACACATAATTTTATTAATAAGAAGAAATGTAATTACAAGCAGAAGTGAGGAATCATAATCTACTTCACCTCACTTGAAGAAGGAGCTTGTTTATATAGCTCAAATTCAAACTAAAACCTAGGAGAACAACCGACTCCAAATTGGATCTAGGAGCGAGACGAGGCTAAAAAAGGCCTAAAAATCAAAGCCATCATAATCTCTTCAAAATAGACGTGTGTGTAGGCCTCGATATTACAAACCCAAAGAAACCTGAATGGGCTCAAAAGGACGTCGTAGGACCAAGATATCGCGATTTGTTCATTTTTCCAAACAGGTAAAAAAAATGATGAATGTATAGTCCATACAGGATGCATAGTGCCATGTGGTAGCTGATTGTACAAGTTGTATGACCATACAGATGATGTGGCAAGGTACAATGGATGCTAACATGGACAATTATAGGTGGATCATTCAGAGTGTGACATGTCTGACCACTACAAGGGTGACACGTGGAACGTTTGTACGACTGATGTGGTAGGGTCGTACAACCGTTTGACACATGGCAGACAAGGCCGGTACAATGGCAGGTGAATGGTTTGACACCTGAGCAGACAATTGGACTAATTGAGCACTGACACGTGGCAGTATTGTTGGCATATGGTATGGTGCCACATGGCCCAGGCATGGGATTCCACGTGGCACCCTTTTATTTACAGCTTTGGTTAAAAAATTGTTGAGGGTTCATGGGGATCGAACCCATGACCTCCCCGGGCGGCCAGGCCCTCGTGTAGGTTGGGTTACCAACCCGCCTACATGGTAGTACTTAACCAATAGTGGCACCATTAATATTTATGTTGCAATGTAAATGGTTTTGACGGAGATTAGGGTTGGGGCTAGGCCCCAGCCCTCGGCGCACCGATAAAACCATACCATAGGACCTACTATGTATGTTGTTTGGTGCGGGTATGGTGGAGCCTAGCCCCCAATTTTGACAGTATTACATGTGACTCAGTGTATAACAGTTTGGCATAGAGATAAGGGGTTAGCCTTGGTCGGTCGGGCTAGCCCATCGACCAAGGGGCATAACCAATGACCTACAACCAGGGAGCTTAACCAGATTAGCACGTGGAGGATGTATCCAGATGCCAGATGGCCTTACATGTGACAAGGAGCCGAATTCCAGGAGGGGGCCAGTGCACAAGCCTTAGCGCTTGGCCACATGGAGGCACCCAATGTGACCAGGGGTGCAGAGATAAAGGGTTGCGCCTTGTTTTGGCATATAGTGGGTTTTATACTTTAATATATGATTTTTAAATGGATTTTAGCCTGATATTGGGAGATTTAGTCCATTATTGAGGGGTCTTGGGACCTTTTTGAGGTTAGATCTTGGGGGGAAGTTGGGATATGGTTACCAAATTTAGGCTTATATATACTAGAGGTTGTTGAAGCCATGAACAAAAGTTCAGAGTAGATAAATGTTGAACAAATGTAGAGGCAAAGTCATTTTTATGCAGGGAAGCTATTGAGGTGCGCACCATTGCGGACCATTTCTGGAAGCTTTGTTCATCTGTTTTTGGTGCCATCCATTTTTTTGGGTCCTTGAGATCTGTTAGAACATGAAAAACTCATTATTGTAATCCATTGGCACTATCATGATGTACATTTAAATCTTCAAACAAAAATAAGAAAGCCTCAGCCACTAAGACAAAGGCCCGAAGACGTAGGCAAGATTGTCGAACTCCATTATCACATTGGTGTTTATGGTTTTTTGTTCTTCATGCCTATGTTCAGATCTGTATATTGCTTTATGGCTGTCATGTTTCCTCTTTCATTATTCCTCTTTCATTAGTTTCCTAAATGGTAAAATAACTCATGCAAAATAACTCAACCATTGTTGTATAAAATATCATTTTAGATCAAATGGTATCAGAGCTAGTTGACGGTTGGAATTTGAGTTTGCATGTTTACCAAGGAAAAATACATCTCAGTTGAGAAAATGGCATCTAAATAGGGAATTTCTCAAGATGAGAAGGATATGCAAAAAACTCTCATTGCCATGTCCGATATGGTGAAAGTTTTGTATGAAGACTACTTGGAAAGAAAGAGATCGGTTCAAGGGAAAGCTTCAAAGAACAACAAAAGAGAAGAAGAATTGAAGGAATTTCCTTCTACACCAAATTCAGAAAACATCTATGAGGTATGAAGTGGAGGTCATTCATCATTTTCACATTGTTCCCATCAAAATGGTTCTTTTGGTGCATTTGAAAATCATACAAGAGGTATAGGTTTGAGATTGCTAACCAAGATGGGTTATGAAGGAAAGGGCCTTGGAATTGAGGGCCAAGGTATCATGACTCCAATAGAGGTTGTGGAAATATCTCATTATTTAGGATTGGTATATGGCGAAGAGGAGATTGGAGCATTCTCCAATATGTTCTCCAAAACATAGGAAGCAAGTGATGCTTCAAATGACCAGCCTAAATCATTGTAGGATCGATTCACGAAAGGTGATGGTGTATCACTCCTTGATGGTGATAGTGAATGCAATTCATCTCCAAAGCAAAGTGAATATCATCATGGAAGGTATAATGATCATGGTTTTTTCAATTCTCTTTTTGATTATAAAAATCATAATCATGTAATCTGAAACTTGTGGAATATGTATCCATGTAATTTTTGTCATTCACCCAAGCATTATTTTGCCAAGTGTTGGAAGAGACAATATTTTTATAGGAATTTTATGTCGACTAGGAAGGATACAAGACATAAATACTCAACTCCACAATGGAAGAAAAAGAAGCGAAAACATGTCTGGATGCCAAAAACTCACTGCACTTATTGCAACCAGGGTAGACATCAAAAGGATAAATGTTGGAAGCTTAATATAGAGCTTCATACAAAGAAGGAAAAAAGAATTGTTCATGTACTCATGAAGGAAGAAGGATTACCAGTGAAGCAAGAGGAACATTATGAAGGAAAGAAAACAACCACTTTGTTTTTCCATAAGTGGATGTCATGTCTTCATTGTATTCCACTTCCATTAATGTAATCACACATGTTGAAATGATGACCTATTATAACATCATTTTGAACAACATAGTGTTTTATTTTTATCCTTATGAGTATGTAATTAGTAAAGTCCATTTTGTAACCTTTTGGAGGACCAAAAGGTCTTTAGTGGGGAGGTGTGATCCAGAATTAGATCAAGGAGCCAGATCGGGCTCATAAAGGCCTAAAACTCAAAGTGCTTAGAATCTCTTCAAAATGGACGTGTGAGTAGGCCTCGACATTACAAACCTAATGAAACTTGAATGGGATCAAACGAACATCATATGACCAAGATATCGTGATCTGTTCATTTTTCCAAACAAGCAAAAAAAATGATAACTGTACAGTTCGTACAGTGCCATGTGGCAGCTGGCTGTATAGATCGTACGACCATATAGATGATGTGGAAAGGTACAGTGGATTATGATGTGGATAGGTACAGGTGGACCAATCAAAGTGTGAGACATGTCACCACTGCAAGGGTGACATGTGGCATGTCCATATGACTAACATGGCATGGCCGTACAATCATATGACACATGGAAGATGTGGTAGGTGAATGGTGACACCTGGGTAGACAGTTGGATGAATTGAGAATTGACACATGGCAGTATTGTTGGCGTATGGTACGATGTCATGTGGAACAGACATGGGTTTCCACATGGCACCCTTTTATTGACGTATTTGGTTAAAATATTGTTGAGGGTTCGTGAGGGTCGAATCTGTGACCTCCCTAGGTAGCCAAGGCCTCGCGTAGGCCAGGTTACCAACCCGCCTACATGGTAGTACTTAACCAATAGTGGCATTGTTAATATTTATGTTGCAATGTAAATGGTTTTAATGGAGATTAGTGTTGGGGCTAGGCCCTAGCCCTTGGTGCACCCATAAAACCATATCGTGGGACTTGCTCTCTATGTTGTTTGGTGTGGGTATGGTTGATACTAGCCCCCAGTTTCGACAATATTACATGTGACCTAGTGTAAAACGGTTTGGCGCGGAGATAAGGGGTTATCCTTAGTTGGTCGGGCTAGCCCACCGACCAAGGGGCATAACCAACAGCCTACGACTAGGGGGCTTAACCAGATTAGCATGTGGAAGATGTAGCATAAGGCTAGATGGCCTTACATGTGACTAGGAGCTGAATTCCAGGAGGGGGCCAACGCACAAGTCTTGGCGCTTGGCCACATCGAGGCACCCAATGTGACCAGGGGCTCAGAGATAAAGGGTTTGCACCCTGTTTTGGCATATAGTGGTTTTTATACTTTAATATATGATTTTTAAATGGATCTCAGCCTGATATTGGGAGATTTAGTCCATTATTGAGGGATCTTGGGCCCTTTTTGAGGCCAGATATTGGGGGGAAGTTGGGAGATGGTTACCAACTTTAGGCCTATATAAACCATAGGCTCTTGAAGCCATGAAAGAAAGTTTAGAGCAAACAAATGTTGAACAAATGTAGAGGCAAAGCCATTTTTATGCAGGGAAGATATTATGGAGTGCACATTTGCAGGCCATTTCTGGGAGCTTCATTCATCTGTTTTTGGTGTCGCTCATTTTTTTGGGTTCTTGAGATCTGGTAGAACATGACCAGGTCATTTTTGTAATCCATTGGCACTATCATGATGTAAATTTAAATCTTATAACATAAATAAGACATCATCACCCATTGAGACAAAGGCTCAGAGATGTAGTCGAAATTGTCGAACTTTGTTATCACATTGGTGTTTATAGTTTTATTTTCTTCATGCTTATGTTCAGATCTGTATATTGCTTTATGGTTTTCATGTTTCCTCTTTCATTCTTCCTCTTTCATTAGTTTCCTAAATGGTAAAATAAATCATGAAAAATAACTCAACCATTGTCATATAAAAGATCTTTTTGGATCAACAACAAATCACATAATCACATGAGTATGATAGGTGTCCTTTACATAGAATCTAGGTGTCCTTATCCTAACAAACTAGAATAAAGTAATTTCTAAAAATATTTAAACTAGAAAATACTTAGACTATAGAACTTTAGGATTATGAGGCTAACATTCCCACCTTTAATCCGAAAGTTCCTATTTACAAATACCAAGTTCATCTCTGAACTTAGTGAAATTTATTCTACCAAGAGGTTTGGTAAAAATATCTAAAGTTTGATCTTTAGATGGACAAAACTAAAGCTTGATGATGTCTTTGATGATGAGCGATCTGATGTAGTGGTACTTGGTGTCGACATGTTTAGTCTTTGAATGAAATACAAGATTCTTGGCCATATTTATTTTTTATTGACTATCGATCGATAAAGTAGTTGGTGATTTCTGAGTTTCACCAAGATCTTGTAAAATTTTGCATAACCATACAATCTCACATGTTGTTTCCCAAATTGATATGTACTTTGCCTCTGCTAAAGAATTGGCAATTGTTGTTTGATTTTTTATTTTTGCAATTCTAAGATACTTTTGTTGAACCCATATTCATTAAATAACCCGAAGTGGATGTTCTATCATCAATGTCACCTACAAAATCAACATCTAAATACCCAACAAGTGTAAATTTTTTGTTTATTTTGTAGAAAAGACCAAAATTGTTTGTACCTTGAATGTATCTTGGTACCCTTTTTGTTGAATTCCAGTGACTTTCCCTTGGTTCTTGCATAAACCTTGAAAGTATACTAACTGAATATGACAAATTTGGTCGAGTATTTGTCAAATAAATGAGACTTCCAATCCATTTCTTGTACCTTGTATTGTTTACTAATTCCCCCCCTTCAAATTTTGAAAGTTTCAATTTCTGCTCCATGGGGGTAAGAGAAGGTTTACAATCTTCCATGTCAAATTTTTTTAATAATTCAGTGGCATGCTTAGTTTTACTAAGGAATATTTGATTAATATGTTGAGATACTTCAACTCCAAGATAATAATGAAGTGTCCCTAAATCAATCATTTTGAACCCTGCTTTAAGTTCTTCCTTAACCTGTTTGATGTGAGCTTCATTATTTATTGTTATGATTAAGTCATCAACATAGAGTACAAGTATCACCAAGTGCTTATCTTACATTTGAAAATACAACATATCATCTGATTCACTTCATTGAAAACCCACCTTTCGTAGGTAATCATCCATTTTTGCATACCAAGCTCAAGTAGCTTGTTTCAAGCCATATAAATCTTTCACAAGTTTGCAAACTTTATGTTCTTGTCCTTCAACTTCAAACCCTTATGGTTGAGTCATGAAAATATCTTCCTTTAAATTTCCATTAAGGAAGGAGCTTTTGACATCCATTTGATGTAATTTCCAGCCATTATGTGTAGCCAAATTGATAACCATTTTGACAGTATTCGATTTAGTTGTGGGTGCAAAAGTTTCTTCATAATAGATTCCTTCCTGTTGAGAAAAACCTTTAGCAACAAGTCTTTCCTTTTACTTGTCAATTTTACCATTGGGATTGTACTTTACTTGATAAACACATTTAAAACCAATGGGCTTAAAATCATGTGGACAATCAACTAAGTTGCAAGTCACATTTGCAAGTACTGAATCATATTCATTAATCATTGTTTCCTTCCATTATTTATGTCCAATTTCTTCAGTGAACGTAGTAGGTTCAGTGGAAGCATGTGCAAAATTAGCTTCTAATCTTGAAGATCCTGTTGAAATAACTAAGACAGTTGAGAGGGGGCGGGGGGGGTGAATCAGTTGTTATTGTGCTTAAACAATCATAAATCTATTAAACCATTCTTAAATTTTCTTCAAGTCACCATCAATATTATACAACATACAAACGATATAAATAATGAGCATCAGTCACCCATAAGATATACATAGAGACAGATTTTCATGAGGAAACCCATAAAGGGAGATAACCTCTTCTTCTTCGAAATGATAGGCAGTCTTTTAAGTTCTGTACATAATCTATAATTGAGCACCAACTCAATGTGAGGCTACTACCTTTGTTTTACAAGCTCCAACTTGTTTGAGAGCACCAACTCTCAAGTTTCTCTAGCACCCACTAGAAGGAAGCACCAACTCCCTTAATGTTCCAGCACCAACTGGATGGAAGCACCAAATTCTGGTTACACAGGCTCCAACCTATATAATAGAGAACAATTGTTCTCCCTTGCACCACCCTGCCACCCTGGTTTCTCTGGCTATGACCAGAAGGAAGCTACAACTCCCTGTGTTCAAGCACCCACTTGAACATTTGAGGACAATAGTCCTCCCTATCACCTCCCAACCACCCTGGAATATTAAATGAAAGATTAAACAACCAACTACATAGATAAATTGATTCTTACCACTTCTTCTCTATTCTGTAAATCTGGTCTTCTTCTAACTGTTCTGCAATTCTTCTCCTCCTTTGTCTGTTCTACAATTCTGCTCTGCTTCAACTTGTTCTGTCATTCTGCTATGCTTCAAGTCTATTCCTCGTCTGTTACTCTTCTCTGAGTTTTATCTCACACTGTGCATATTTTCAGTCTCACACTGCACATACTGTGATTTTCCCTTTCTTACAGTTTAATTCATTTTTCATCCAGAACAACCAACCACGCACAGTCTATATATTTTTCTTTTATACACCACACCCACAGCAGTTACACCTCGAATCTTTTGAGGCAAAAGAAAAACCATCTAAGCAACTGAAATGCCAACTGATCAGGAATCATGAATCAGTTTTGCTAACTGATTTGTAACTGATGAATTAACTGTGAGAGAGAATAGTAGCCCTCTGATCATATTCAAGTTTATCTTCACCGTTGGATGAACTTTATTAATCCTTCCTTTAAATCAGATTTTAGCATTTCGGCATTCTTGTAGCTAAGTGTCTCAACACTTCATGTCGCGATCTTCGAAACTCCAATACAAATATTTTCTATGCTAGCTCCTTCCACTATATGACCACGGCCATGACCAAGCTCTTATGCATAAAGTGCTTTTCGTGAATTCACATTTCTCTTTTTGGCATTTCGGGACTCCTGTGATGAAGCTTAGCACCTCTAGCTTCTTCCTCCATCTTCCATCGATGTGACTAATGGTTGTGACCATGCGCTTATGCATAAAGCTCTTTCGCGATTTCTCATTTCGTGAATTTCCACACTGTTATCACTGAAATTTCGTCCGCACAGGGCGACAAAGAACTCCGCATCGTCAGCACAGAAAAACAGTCATTCATGGCACAAGGATTAACTCCACAGCACATCAAAAGGGCCA
>JZKD02S1675706.1:1187454-1224414 GCA_000966675.3 Picea glauca
TTAGAAGTTCAATTAATGGGGAAATTCAAATACAAGAGGAATCTAACGAAATGGAAAGTGGAGGAGAAAATATAAGAAATAAGAAAAGATGGGAAACATTTAGGAGAAAATATAATAGACAAGAAAAGTATGGAAACATATAGAGTAAATGTAAGAGACAAGAAAAAGAGTGAAACATCTAGAGGGAAATCTAAGAAACAAAAAAAATTGGGAAACATCTAGGAGAAAAGAAAGAAGTCAATAAAAGATGGGGAATCGTGAACAAAAGCTAACATCCAAGGGTAATTTTAGGAAAGTAAGAAAATGGAAGAGGGGAATAATTTATTTATATTTTTAAGTTAAATAATTCCATGAGCATGGAGGGGAGTTATAAAATTAAGGTCTTGGGACAAGAGAAAGGATCACAAATTTTCCCTATTCTTGGATGGTCATGATAACGACCCCTTTGACTTGTGAGTATTCTAATTGTGAGTTGGACCTGGTGTGGCATTAGAGGTTGGAAACCTCAAGCTTGTGAGAGAGTACACCAATGCTAGATTTAGAGTTGGTCCTATACAACTTCGTTGCAGCTTGGGGGGGCATTGGGGAAGAAGAGTACCCTTGGCATTGGTTGGGAGGAATCCGGTGAGTCCTTCAATCGATTAACAAGTTCGGCAAGGATTGATATAGGCTCAATGAAGGTGACATAATGTTGGTAGTAGATGCATGTGAAGTCCCAATCAAATGACACAACTCCAATATTTATTTCTTCAAGTAATGGTAATTCTTAAGAAGAAATTTTTATGTAATTGTTTTACCTTAATCCAAACAAGGAAAGTCATGTAATTAAATTATTTGAGTGAATTTTATGTATATTGAGAAATGTACTCTAATTGCGAGTTGGACTTGGTGTAGCATTAGAGGTGTGAACCTCACGCTTCGAGCAGACACACCAATGCTAGAGTTAGAGTTGGTTCTATACAGCTCCGTTGTTGCTTGAGGGGGAATTGGGGAAGAAGAGTACCCTTGGCATTGGCTCGGAGGCATCCGATAAGTCCTTCAGTTGATCAACAAGTTCGACAATGATTGATGTAGGCCCAATGAAGGAGACACAATGTTGGCAGTAGATGCACGTGAAGTCCCATGAAATGAAACAACTCCAATCTTCATTTCGTCCGATAATGGTAATTTTGAAGAAGAAATTTTTATGTAACTGTTTTACCTTAAATCCAAACAAGGCAAGTCATGTAATTAAATTATTGGAGCAAATTTTATGTATATTGAAAAATGTAACATTGAGATTTAAGTTGCAAGAACTTTAGTATAATCATTTTATATGAGATTTGTTTTCTCTTAAAATGCATATATTGAGAAATGTAATATTTAGATTTAAGTTGCAGGGAATTTAATATAATCAATTTATATGAATTTTGTTTTCTCTTAAAATGCATTATTATGGAACCTCCGTAGTGAGATCTAATTTAATTATTGATCAAATATCTTCTTCTAAAAATTTATGTCTATAATTTAAGTGCAAGAAAATCTTATAGAAGGCAAGCAATAATAAACTAAAGTGATATCTAGAATCTACGTTCCATTATGTAATTATCAAATAATGGTAGAACTTGACGAATGTTAGATTGAATTCCTAAGATGTAAATGTTCTTTCAGGATGTAAGAATGTTTAGCTCTGTTGTAGAGATCTACTGTAAATTCAAATTCTACAATAATGAAATTGTTCTGATTTACGAAATCTTAAGGGCTTCAGGAATATCTGATAAAAGAACTTTAATCTAGTAATCTTGTTTAATAAGTATATACAATAATAACTATGAGTTGTTTAAAGGGCGATATATTACCTAACCAAGATCTATAATAGAGATTTCAATTAATTATCAACCGTTATTTATATACACCAAACTGTAGTCAATAAATGATAAATTTCCACGAGCCTTAACCTATTTATGTCATAATTACTAACTGAGGGCATTTTATTTGATCCTTTTATTCCCACTCTCAATCATTATTAATTATCAACTTCCATGCGTTCTTGGATGTGGCCGTTTGATGGTCTGTTGAGAATCGTTACTTAAATTTTCCAATGTATATATTTATGTGAAATTGTATTTATATAAACAAATAACAAATTCAGTCATGGATGAAGTGTTTGCATTACTGCTATGTAATTCAATATATATATATATATATATATATATATATATATATATATATATTGAATTATATTTACTTTACACTTTCCGAGATATATATTATATTAATTTGTAAATGATAAATCCGTCATGAACAAGTTTTGACATTATTTCTGTGTCATCCCTAGATTTTGGCGGAGGATTGGACTATTTTATTTTATTTTTAATTAATCTCTCTTATTTTATTTTTATTTTTAATTAATCTCTTTTATAAGTAAATTAGTGTTCCTCCTTATATGATTTCAAGGACACATGTACATTATAAATATATTGTAAATAACAAAAAATTCAAATGATGGATTTAATAGTTGAGTGGGTCTAATGATTAAGAACACACTGCGAATCCCTTTCCACTACTACCATTTTCTCCCTTAAGCGATACCTATGCGGTGGTGATGTGTTGAGATTCATGGCACTAGTAGACATCATATGCATATATGTCACTGTGACAAACCACAGGCTTTGAATTGGATTTGATTTGGAATGGAATCCTAGTGATAGTATATTGTACATTCATCTCTAACACATTCACACGACTGGTCCCCAGTGTAGATGTGTTGTAATCAATCATGGATTCCAATGATGTCGCGCAATATCTTCTCTCTGCACTATTTGTAGGACCTTCACACCCTTTTAAATTCTACTTCATAGCAAGAGCCATGTCAAATCCTTTGGATATATCGAGCTTCTCCAAGGCTACATACAGTTTATCACAGGAGAATGGAATAACTTCAGCGGAACGATGCGGAAGGAAGAATACTCTATTGTTCGAGCTTGATCTCTTGAGTGGTGTACTATAGAGCATCAATTTTGTTCCATGTGTAAGTCCTTCTCAAGGAAATATATCGTGGACAGGAAAGGGTCAACTATGTGACACACACGCCCTATCCCTCCTTAGGGTTGCACAACCTCCCGATCAAGATCTTCAACTCAGGAGTCGAAGTGGCTCTCCTGATTTCGAATTGGAACCTTTAACACCAAATCCACAGGTCCTTGTCTGTGTTTTTCGCACGCAAACCAGTACTAGGTGCGAGCCTCCACTCCATGTGACTGCAGGCAGGACCACGGGCTTGGCCCAAAAGGCACGTCACATTTCGCGATTTCGGGGTTTCCGGTGCAACAAATCCTCATCTCCTCCAAGTCCCAAAACCCCGATGAGAGCTAATGGAGGTTAGCTCCTCCCATTCCTCTGCTCGTGTGACCACACCCTCGTGACCATAGGTTGTATCACAAAAGCACGTCGTGATTTGCAATGTTGGGACTTTGCTATGCAAGGCGTCCAACTCCTGCAAGTCCCAAAAGCCAATATCGCAATGGTATGGGATCTATGGTGCAAATCTTCCCTTGACCGATGGCTACGATCAAGTCGGTGTTTCGCGTTTCGCAACTTCATGCTTCACGAAGTTTGCTCACTCATCCTCCCAATCTCTGAAATGTCGATATTTTGGAGCCCCAATCTGACGGTCCTGATTTTCCCACGATTTGATGGCTTGGATCTCATCGGGATTTTGGAACTCAAGGACCTCTGTCCTCCCAACTCACAATACATGATATCACGAAATGGACCAATGGTCCATATCTACCTAGGATCGACGACTCCTATCCCTCCTGAACTTTGAGAGCTGAAAGACTCTCGTTTTTACCCTCCTCACATCTTCACTTGATCCAACGGCTTGAGGCTATCGACACTTCCTCCTTGAAGGCTCTCCACTGTCTGTTTAGGTTCTTGACTAGTCCTAGCCAAATATCTTGGCGCCAACTCTCCTAAGCTTTGATCTTTCAAACTTACAAGATTTTCTAAGTCTCTGAAGGTTTCACCCTTCGCTCCTCCTGGGAAATGGTATTTCTGGATCTCGCTAACACTTACCTGAAGTGTTATTCCTTCTGAGTTTTGTCTTGTACAGACTTTGATTTCCCACGCAATCCTTGCGTCTAAGGGATTTTGATAACTCAGACCAAAGGGATTTCTTATAGAGAAATTCCTCTTGATCTCCAGACGTTCCCATCTGGCTCAATGCACACCTTACAAAGCTTCAAATGAAGAGAAACAATTGAAACTGTAAAAACTAACATTCACAGTTCCATTCTCTCCTATTGAGATTCATCCACTTGTTCATAAAAACAAAATGACAGGAAAATTGCAAACACTGTTCACACACCATGCATTTGGATCAATTTTTCCTCTGTTATATTCACAAGTGCCAAAATGGCTACAAAATACATTCAATTTACAACAACTGAAAACTGAAATCTCTTCCCAACTCGTAGTTCTCTTACGACTACTTTTCCTCTGTATTGCAACTAACCCTATATGGGCATACAAAACCTCTATTTAACTCAGAGTTCTTTTTATGGTTTTCCCCCGCCTACTTATCTACTCTAAACTTAATCTTATGGATATCTTAGACCAGTCTCAATCCAGAGTCGGCGGTCAAGCGTGTCTCAAATTTTTTCCGACGTTGAGTCCAGGCATGCCTTGAAAAACCTATTGGACTGCCAGCATTGAGGTTCTGGAAGAACTCACACATGTTGAGTGGTCCTGCCTCTAGGTGATTTCTAACGATGCTCCTGCATCATACTCCCCTTAGCAAAAAAAATTCATGGACTCCTGTCCATGAGCTCTTGCACTGATTTTCCTTGTTTCTGGATCGCAACTTCGTTTTCCCAACTAGCATCTGCTATTGGGTGTCCCTTCCATTTGACCAGATACCCAAAATAGGTCTTTCTTCTGGTCTTCTTTCCAATCCTCCGATCAACAATTTTCTCCATCTGTGGTTTTTCTGCCGCAGGCATTTGTTTCCCCCACTGAATATTTTCTTGCTCTTCTGATCCCTCTGTGTCATAATTCCTATAAGGATACAGGTCTGAAACATTGAATATGGGTGATATGTCCACACCATCTAGAAACTCAATCTCATAGGTGTTTGCATCAAACTTCCTCAAGATCTTACATGGTCCTATCTTCTTCATCTTCAACTTGTTGTGTGTTCCTCTAGGGAACCTTTCCTTTCTGAGATGTGCCAAAACCTGATCCCCTACTTCAAATTGAAGTTCCCTGCAATGTTGAGTATCTCTTTTCTTGTATTTCTAGTTAGAACTCTGCAACTTTTCTCTAATCTGGCTATGGAGTTTCTGCATTTCAGCAACAAAAACGTTTTCTCTAGCGCTTCTGATCTCACCCTGTCCCAAGGTCTCAACTCAGATACTCCCCTTGGTTGCATTCCATATACTATTTGGAATGGGCTATTTCCAATGCTCCTCTTTGGTGAGTCATTGTATGCAATTTCTACTTGTGGCAGAATCTGATCCCACTGATTATGGTGCTCGGTGACCAGACTCCTCAACAAGTTCCCCAAACTTCTGTTTACCACCTCAGTCTACCCATCTGTCTGAGGGTGATAAGATGAGTTGAAGAAAAAATCTATCCCCAACTTCCTCCACAATGTTCTCAAAAAGTGACCAACAAATTTTGTGTCTCTATCCGAGAAAATGCTTTTGGGTAGGCTGTGAAGTCTCACAACTTCTTTGAAAAAAAAAATTTCAACATGTGATGCATCACTGGTTTTATGGCATGAGATGAAATGTGCCAACCTTGAAAACCTATCCACTACCACAAATATGGAATCAAATCCCCTTTGTGTTCTTGGCAACCCCAACACAAAATCCATGCTTATTGCATCCCAAGGCCTCTCTGTATTGGCAATGGTTGGTACAATCCAATGTTCTCTCTTTCCTTTTGCATGTTGGCAAATTCTACATATGTTCACAAATTTTGCCACTTTTCTTCTCATACCTGGCCAATAGTATGAACTGCTCAACTGTGAAAACATTTTATCATGGCCGAAATGTCCAACCAATCCTCCACTATGCTTCTCCTTCAGAAGATTATCCCTCATTGACAATTTTGGTATGCACAACTAATTTCCTTTGAACAACAGTCCTTCCTAAATCATGTACTCTATCCACTGACTTCTATCTCTCAACACAGGGTTTTCACATGCTTCATATGATTCTTTGAAGTCTGTGTCATCACGATACATATCCTTAAGGTGTTCAAACCCCAAGGTCTTCACCTGGAATTCCTGCAGAATTAAACATCTCCTACTTAATGCATCAACAACCTTGTTAGCATTCCCAACAATATGTTTTATGACAAAAGTAAAATTTTGTATGAATTCAACCCATTTTGCATGCCTCCAATTCAATTTTTCCTGTCTTGTTATGAATTGTAAAGCTTGGTTATCTCTATACAAGACAAACTCTTGTGGGACAAGACAATGTCCCCATCTCTTCAAGGCTTGAATTATGGCATAGAACTCTTTGTCATACATGGATTATTTCCTCTTGGTCTCATTCAAATTCTCACTGAAATATGAAATAGGTCTATTATCCTAACTCAAAATTGCTCCTATTGCAACTCCACTTGCATCACATCTCACCTGAAATGTCTTCTCAAAATTTGGCAAGACTAGAATTGGTTGTTCTGTTATTTTCTCCTTCAGTATATTGAAGACCTCTTCAGCCTCCTCTGTCCATTTGAAAGACTTGTGCTTATTTTTCACTATATCCATCATTGGAGCACGAATTCCACTGAAGTCTCCGATGAACTTCCTATAGAAGCTTGCTAATCCATGGAAGCTCCTTACCTCAAACATACTCCTCGATGACGACCATTCTTTGATTGCTTTCACCTTCTCTGGATCCATCTTCAATTCATTTGAAGAGATCAGAAACCTAAGTAAATGAGTTATGTCTTCATAAAAGAGGACTTCTTCAAATTTATCAACAACTTCTCCTGTTGTAGCCTCCTCATCACTAGTGTTAGGTGCCTCAAATGATTCTCTTTAGTCCTGCTAAAGATTAGTATATCATCCAGATATACAACTACAAATTTTCCAATGAAATTTTTCAAAATTTTGTTCATTGGTCTCATAAAAGTACTCAGGGCATTCGTTAAGCCAAATGGCATAACACGCCACTCATATAAACATCCATTTGTCTTAAAAGCTATTTTCCATTCATCACATTCTCTCATCTTGATCTGGTGATATCCACTTTTCAAATCTATTTTGGAAAATAAATTTGCTCCACTTAAACAGTCCATTAAATCATCCATTCTCGGTAGAGGAAATATATACATGATGGTGATCTTGTTAATGGCCCTTGAGTCTGTACACATTCTCCATCCTCCATCCTTCTTTGCTCTCAACATAGTTGGTATTGTGCATGGACTCAAGCTCTCTCTAACCAAACCCTTGTCGAGCAACTCTTCGACTTGTCTCTTCACCTCCTCATTCTCTCGAGGTGTTAATCTGTATGTTGATTTGTTTGGCAGACTTGATCCTGGTATCAAGTCGATATGATGACTGATACTACTGATGGCTGGCAATGAGTTTGGCATTTCATCCACCACTATATTAGCGAAATTATCCAACAATTCCTGAACTTATTCAAGAAAATCATCCATCGATGTACTCATAAGGATAACTTTGGGATTCCTCACCACAATGAAATGCACCTCCTATTCTTCCTTGACTTATTTTAGAAGTTCCTTCCCACTCATGAAAAGTATGCTTCTGCCAGCTTCCTCTTTGACTTTCTTTTCCTCTACTGGAAGCAACATCTGTGTCCTACCATTCTTCTCCAATGTATATGTGTTTTTCCTCCCATCATGAATGATGTTTCTATCAAACTGCCATGGTCTTCCCAACAAAAAGTGGAATACATCCATGGGAATTACATCACATAGGATTTCATCTTTATAAACTCCTATCTTAATTTCAACTAGGCATTCTTTAGTAATCATTACCTGGTGTCCTTTTTGCAACCACGATACCTTGTATGGATTTGGGTGTGTGTCTTCAACTCCAATATCTCCACCATATCTGTGGATACTAGGTTGTCAGTGCTCCCGTTGTCAATGATCACCTTGGATACTTTGTCCTTAGTATTGCAAGTTGTCTTGAAGAGACTGTTTTTCTACACTGGCTTTTCAATTTTTGCCTCTGGTTTAAATAGATTTTTTCTCAACATCAGGGATGCTCCATCCTATGCTCCTTCTGCTTCAACATATCTTCTCTATGCTTCTGAAATGTGAGCTTCTCCTACTCCTTATTTCTTCTTCTCGAGACATTCTCAAGACATGTGTCCTATCTTTCCACAGGCATATCATCTTATTCCTCCTCTGCCTCTTCCTCTAATTGAGTTTCTTCCACCAACCTGTCTTTCTCAGGAGCTTCCTCCTCTTTTTGAGTGACTGTGTGGTTTCTCAGCCTCGTCCTTAGATTGATGTGTTCTTTCACTGTTAAATCCCTTTCTTTTGCTTGGGACTGAGATTTTACCTCTTCCTCGCTGGTTTTGTTTTCTGGCCAACTTCTCCTTTTCCTTCAGTGCAAACTAATAAGAATCCTCCACAGTCCTGATTGACATCATGCTGAGCTCATCTTGGATTTCATATCTCAAGCCATTTATATATCTGGAAACTTTTTCTTCATCTCTTTCCCTTTGTCCAGTTCTGATGTTCAGCCAATAGAACTCCTCGATGTACTCCTTAACTGCAATCCCTTTCTGTCTGAGGTTCTTCATTTTCCTGAACAGATTTATCTGATAATCTTTGGGCATGAACTTAGCCTTCAACTTGGTTACCATTTTGTCCCAACTCTTTATCCTTTGTTTTCCTTTACTTCTCCTCTCAGCCTGCAGTTCGTCCCACCACAGTGTTGCATGTCCCTTTAGTCTGGTGACCGCTTGTTTCACCTTTCTCTCTTCATCGACATCTTCATAGTCGATGTGTCTATCCATGGATCTTATCTAATCCAACAATTCTTCAGCATCTAGATTTCCCTCATACATGGGGACCTCTATCTTAGCTCTGCCTCCCAATCTGGAAACTCCTCTCAACAAGCATTCTTCGACAACATCCTCTCTTGCATCTTCCTCGACGACATTCTTTCCCACTGTGTCTTTTCTTTCTGCATTGCTGACGTCTCCAGTGTTAGGTGCTCTCCTTTGCGTTGCCTTCACTGCTTCCAATCTTGAACGAAGTTCTCGCATCTTCCTCTCTACAGTACGGTTGGGTAAAGGTGCCTCTCCTCATATCATTGACGGCATTATGTTGACTGTCTATCACACACATATTACAACTTCAAGTTCTCTACCTCATCCTCTTCTCTTTCTCTTTTGCTTGAAGTCTACAGACGAATAAATTATGCTTTGATACCACCTTATGCACACCCCCTATCCCTCCTTAGGGCTACGTGACCTCCTAGTTAGGATCTTCAACTTAGGAGATGAAGTCTCTCTCTTGATTTTGAATTGAAACCTTTAACACCAAATCCAAAGGTCCTTGTTTGTGTTTTTCCCATGCAAACTAGCACTAGGCGTGAGCCTCCACTCCATGTGACTATAGGCACAACCATGGTCTTGGCCCAAAAGGTGCATTGCATTTTGCGACTTTGGGGTTTCTGATGCAACAACTCCTTGTCTCCTCCAAGTCTCAAAACCCTGATGAGGGATAACGGAGGTTAGCTCCTCCCATTCCTCTGCTCGTGTGACCACACCCTCATGAACACAGGCTGTATCAAAAAGGCGCGTCGTGATTCGCAATGTCGAGACTTTGCAATGCAAGGCGTCCAACTCCTCCAAGTCCTGAAATCCTAAATCACGGTGGTCTAAGATCTATGTTCCATATCTTCCCTTGACCAATGACTACGATCACGTTGGCATTTCACATTTCATGACTTCGTACTTCATGAAGTTCTCTCACTCATCCTCCTAGTCTTCGAAATGCTGATATTTCAGAGCCCCAATCTAACTGTCCTGATTTTTCCATGATATGATGGCTTGGATCTCGTCAAGATATTGTGTATCGAGATTTTGAAACTCAAGGACCTGTGTCCTCCCAACTCGCGATACCCAACATCATGAAATGGACCAATGGTCTAGATATACCTCGGATCAACGGCTCCTATCCCTCCTGAGCTTTGAGAGCTGAAAGACTCTGACCATTACCCTCCTCGTAGCTTCACTTGATCCAAAGGCTTGTGGTTATCGACACCTCCTCCTCAAAGGCTCTCCATCGTTTGTTCAGGTTCTTGACTAGTCCTGGCCAAATATCTTGGTGCCAACTCTCCTAAGGTTTCACCCTTCACTCCTCCTTGGAAATGGGATCCCTAGATCTCGCTAACACTTACCTGAAGTGTTATTCCTTCTGAGTTTTGTCTTGTACAAAATTCAATTTCCCACGCACTTCTTGCTTCTAAGGGATTTTGATAACTCTTATAGAGAAATTCCTCTCGGTCTCGTGACGTTCCCCTCTGGCTCAACGCACACCTTACAGATCTTCAAACAAAGAGAAATAATTGAAACTGAAAAAGATAACATTCATAGTTCCATTCTCTCTTATTGAGATTCATCCACTTTTTCATAAAAACAAAATGACAAGAAAATTTCAAACACTGTTCACACACCATGCATTTGGATCAATTTTTCCTCTGTTATATTCACAAGTGCCAAAATGGCTACAAAATACATCCAATTTACAACAACTGAAAATCGAAATCTCTTGCCAACTCGCAGTTCTCTTAGGACTACTTTTTCTCTCTATCGCAACTAACCCTATCTGGGCATACAAAACCTCTATTTAGCTCAGAGGGATTTTTAGGGTTTTCCCGTGCCTACTTATCTACTCTAAACTTAATCTACTGGCTATCTTAGACCAGTCTCAATCCATATCTGGGGTTCAAGTGTGTCTCAATGTTTTTCTGGTGCTGAGTTTAGGCATGCCTCGAAAAACCTGCTGGACTACAAGCGTTGAGGTTCTCGAAGAACTCCCACATGCTGAGTGGTCCTGCCTCTGCACGCTTACCAACAATGCTCCTACATCACTATGATGTCAGTTTCGTCTATTGTGGAATTATAATGACTCTGTGAGACCTGACTAGCCATGCTATCTTCCCCTCCTTTGCAGCCAATTTTAGGTGTACGGTCAGGTTCTCCCATAGAAACTATATATATATATATTCCAGGATACTATAATCTACTCTAGAACTTCTTTATCTCAAGTTGATTTGTTATCAATTTCCTTCAAACAAGTTTAAATCATCATCTACAAAGTTAAGATGATTTACTATCAAATGCCACAAGGAAAGATATTTTAAGTTTGAAACATCATGAGAAAGAAAAAATTTGTATCGCACAAAATAATTTTTTGGCTCATGAAAAATGCTTTAGTCGTGACACATCACATCATAGTGAAGATTCCTTCCATGTGATACACTACATCGGTTCAAAGTTCTTATCTTCATGACAAAGGAAGAACGTTGTTAGAAATTTTTTCATAAAACTTGCCAAAACTTCCTTTTCACAACGTGTCAAACATAAATCAATCTTGCAATGTGACGAACAAAATTGGATGTTGCAATGTGATGAAAAAAAATAGATGTTTCAATGTGATGAATGTAGTGCCCCGTTTTATTTGATTACTTGTGAAAAAGACACACTTATTCTTTGAGGGTGTTGCTTGCAAAGGACCCGGTTAATAAATGTTATGATGACATTCAAAATCTATTTCATTTGATTGCTCAAGTTAAAATATGGAATTATTTATATTAAGTTCATGAGATTGGTGAATAAATGTATATAAGATCCCCTTAGATGGGGTGTTAGTGTAGGACATGTGTCGCAAGGATGGGAATGGTGAATTCCAATGAGGCAACAACCACGTGACATGCGTGTGCCCCTCCCTACCTCCAACACCATGAACTTAAAGACTATTCATTGCTACTAGAGTGCCATTAATCCTAGTGCGCTCTGCTCTAGCCTCTCGTTCATTCGATGGATCCGCCATTACTCTGGTCACCTCTCTGCATGTGTTTCCTCCCGTCTCAGCGGTATTCAAACCATGAAGCTCACGAACATCGCCTCCATTTCCATTCTTCTTTTTCAGCGCGATCCTATGGTCTACACCCTCCTCTTGTGATCTTTGGCTTTACTTGCCTTTTCCTTGTGCCTGCTTACCTCTTCTCTTCTCCAGCCAAGTTGAGATTACGAGAGAATTCCAAACGTAGTTTATCTTGGAAAAAAAACCATCTGCACTTGGAAATTCGAACCCTGCCTTCCCCTGCACCCTTGCATAGCTCATCACCCTCCTCGCTAGCCTTTTTGGAGTAGTGTGCCCATACTCTCAGTTGTCTCCCGCCTCTCTCCTCGCCCTATGTTTGTAGAATTGAATGGTTCAACCTCTTGGGGAATTCACTGGGCTTCAACCCAAGGCCAATACCAGGCTGGGCCTCCTCTTCACATCCCACCTAAAGCACTCCTCCTAATTATCCTGAGAAATCTGCTCCTGCGCCTTCGCTAGTGCAATCACCAGCTATCCAATATCCAAGCGAATGTTTCACTAGCAACCATGGAAAACATTAGGAGCAACCCCACTCTTGCTCAGACTGTGCTACCTGCACAAAGGTACAAGATGACCTTGCAATTCTGCAAGGCCTGGTGTTCAAAGTGTGTCAAGAAGTGGAAGACCTGCATTTTCAATTGGAAGTCTTGGATGGGAAGGGAACACAAATCATGTAGATTCTCTCAATGTTGCACGGTTCATGCCACCCCTCAGAAGTGACATCAATTTCACCAGGGGACGAACAACTGATACTGGTCCCAGCTCTGCACAGGTCTCTGGTGGAGGATTCAACACCAGACATGACTCCAATGCTCAAGGAAACTCCCTTGGACATGACACCACATTACAAGCCCACAACCTGATAAACACAGGTGTCCTTCCGCATGGCCCGTTGGTTCTTCTGATTATATTTTTTCACTTGTCACTTTTAGTTATAATCTGTTATGTTTGTATTATATCAACCTTAGAGGGTATAGTACTATGGGTGAATTGGTTTCCCCATGGGGCGATTCCACTCTAGATGCTTAATGATGTCTTATCATTGGTTTTTGAAACAATGGTTTGGGAACTGGGAGGCTGGATGAATTGGTTTCCCCATGGAGCAATTCAGTAATTACAGTCTAGGCTAAAGAATCAATGCTGTAATTTTTGACTCTGAAAGGATTTTTATAAAAAAGTTACTTACAAAAACAAAACAAAAAATGTACATGAGATCGATTGTGACTAATTGCAGATGTTTCTAACAAGTTTCTTGAGTGACAAGAAACTTAATGATGCGTTGATGCAGGTATCGTCAACAACACTCTGAGACTCCAGACTGAGTCATGGAGTAGTTCTTAATTAATGAATTGGTTTATGTAGTTGGATTTATTTATGTCATTAATGATAAGGAAATGTGTTAGTGGATGAAGGAACAAGCATCATGCTTGTTGATCCAACTCAGAAAGGAGTAACTGGGTTGTATATGTCCAAACTAGTGTTATGGGGAGAGGTGGAGCAACATCCCCGATTCCACCTACTAGCACTCTCATCATGCTCAAAGTTGAAAAGTGTGGGGAATTTTTTCTCGATTGGTTGCATGATGTCATGAGGGTAGTCCGCGGACTCAGTCACTCACGAGTTAAACTAAGGGGTGCAAAATAATATGGAGGTCTTATTCCTCAATGGTTATTAGACTCACAACTAGGGGAAACGAATGAGTTAACAAGGTCTCTACAAGTTGCATCACTTTACCAATGCTCAAAGTCGAATGCTTGAAGGGCATGACGCATGACACCCTTGGAGTATTAAAGTATGTCCTGAAGGGGAGGGCATACATGGTACCCTTAAAACTACTTGATGAATAGGTACATGTAAAAGTGAAATTTATTTAAGGGTATGGTACATGTAAAAGTCCTCAGTGATTGACATTTAGTAAAATACTAAATTACAATTATACCTTAGAAAAAGAGTAAAGATTTATTAAAAGAGTCAAGATGTAAATACTTAGTAATATGACTAAAAGTGAAATTAAAACTTTAATACATCTAGGAAATGAGCTTGAGTCCAAGTTTTGCATGTTTTAATTTATAAACTTAATTAATGGGGAAATTCAAATACAAGAGAAATCTAATGAAATGGAAAGTGGAGGAGAAAATATAAGAGAAAAGAAAAGTAGGGAAACATATATAGGAAAATACAAGAGACAATAAAAGCAATGAAACATCTAGAGGAAAATCTAAGAAACAAGAAAAATGGGAAACATCTAGGAGAAAAACAAGAATTCCATAAAAGATAGGGAATCTTGCGTAAAAACTAACATCCAAGGGTAATTTTAGGAAAGTAAGAATATGGATGAGGGAAATAATTTATTTATATTTTTAATTGATAAATTCATGAGAATGGAGGAGAGTTATAAAAGAAAGGTCTTGGAACAAGAGAAATGATCACAATTTTCCCCTATTCATAGATGGTCGTCATGACGATCCCTTTCAATTGTGATTATTCTAGTTGTGTGTTGGACCCGGTGTAGCATTAGAGGTGGGCACCTCATGCTTGTGAGCAGGCACACCAATGATAGAGATAGAGTTGGTCATATACAACTATCTTGTAGCTCGGGAGGCCATTGGGTAAGAAGAGTACCCTTGGCATTGGATGGGAGGCATCTGATGAGTCCTTCAATTAATCAACAAGTTCGGCAAGGATTGATGCAAGCTCGACGAATGAGACACAATGTTGGTAGTAGATGCATGTAAAGTCCCATCAAATGATACAACTCCAATCTTTATTTCGTCTAGTAATGGTAATTCTCAAGAATAAATTTGTATGTAATTGTTTTACCTTAAATACAAACAAGGAAAGTCATGTAATTAAATTATTTGAGAGGATTTTATGAATTTGATGTATATTGAGAAATGTATTCTAATTGCAAGTTGGACCTGTTGTAGCATTAGAGGTGGGAACCTCACGCTTGCAAGCAGGCACACAAATGCTAGTGTTAGAGTTGATTCTATACAACTCTGTTTCTGCTCACGGGGGCATTAGGGAAAATGAGTACCCTTGGCATTGGTTGGGAAGCATCTGGTGAGTCCTTCAGTTGATCAACAAGTTTGGCAAGGATCGATGTAGTCTCGGTGAAGGGGACATGATGTTGGAAGTAGATGTATGTAAAATCCCATCAAACAACACAACTCCAATATTCATTTCGTTCGATAATGGTAATTATCAAGAACAATTTTTTATGTAATTGTTTTACCTTAAATCCAAACAAGACAAGTCATGTAATTAAATTATTTGAGTGAATTTTATGTATATTGAGAAATGTAATATTTATATTTAAGTTTCAGGGACTTTCATATAATCATTTTATATGAGTTTTGTTTTCTCTTAAAAGTTAAAATGCATATATTGAGAAATGTAATTTTTAGATTTAAGTTGCAAGGACTTTAATATAATCAATTTATATGAGTTTTGTTTTCTCTTAAAATGTATTATTATGGAACCTGTGTAGTGAGATCTAATTTAATTATTGATCAAATATATTCTTCTAAAAATTTATGTCTATCATTTACGTGCAAGAAAATATTATAGAAGGAAAGAAATAATAAACTAAAGTGATATCTGGGATCTAGACTCGAATATGTAATAATCAAATAATGGTAGAACTTGACAAATGTTAGATTGAATTCCTAAGGTGTAAATGTTCTTTTAGGATGTAAGAATGTTTAGTTTTGTTCTAGAGATCTATTGTAAATTCAAGATCTATGGTGTAAATGTTCTTTTAGGATGTAAGAATGTTTAGTTTTGTTTTAGAGATCTACTATAAATTCAAGATCTACGATAATGAAACTATTCTGATTTAGGAAATTTTTTGGGCCTTAGGAATATTTGATAAAATAACTTTAATCTAGTAATCTTGTTTAACAAGGGGAGTTGTGGAGAAACAAGTCCCTGCCAAGAAGGGAGATAGTAGCAAGAACTGAAATTCAAGCCAATGACGTTACAGAAAGAAAAACGGGTTTCTAGCTCCAGTTTGCAAGAATTATTGTACGTGAATAAATTAAATATGGAACTTGGCCTTGGATTTTTAATGTAGGGTTTCTTGAATTGTTTACAAACTTCGAAACACAGTTTATAAATACCAATCGATATAGAAGGCACAGTTTTAAACACCAATTCTGTCAAGTTATAACAAATAAGTACATGGGCAATGTTTATTTAATCATTTACAGGAAAAATAGGTAAGACATTGTAATGTTATAGAATGCTTTCTGGGTAGGCACAAAATGAAGGCCAATTGTAAACTAATGTTGATTAAGGTTGGTTGTCATTGATGTCAACCATTGAAGAAATCCCCGTAGCACAAAGGTTTGGGTAATGGAACCAATATTGTTTGATGTAAATAAGACTCATTATTGTTTTGTTATGGTTGATAAGAAGTAAATATGGATGAACTCCAAAGTGGTCCCCTTATGGTGAAAGCCCTCATGGGAAGATGCTTTGTGGAGTAATAGAATCCATGCTTAATTGTGGAATAATGAGATGAAGGATAGTGAATTTGTTAGGGAAACTATCCTAGATAGATCGTGTTTTTCATTCCATTTCCGGTGGTATGTAGAACGTCACATAACTCCTCACAGTTAGAGAGTTATGACCATGTGAAGTTGGAGAACCCAGGTTTGGGTAATGGACACAAGTTTGTTTGATGGATAACAATATGATTTTTTCTATATTTTAAGGTAATACTATTCTATATGGATATTACATGTCATTCCATTTCTGGTGGTATGTGGAATGTCACATAACTCTTCACGGTTTGAGAGTTATGGCCTTACGAAGTTGGAGGACCCTCGTATGTCATCTAGAAGCCCTAAAAGGTCAATATAGTCAAAGTGGTTTAAGAGATTTTAAAAGGTAAACAATAAAGTGATATAATGAGTGTATTATAATTCAAAGTGAATACAAAATAAATTATTTCAATAATAAATTTAATGTAGAAATTAGAAGTGGGTTAACCCTAAAATAAGGAAAGTGGGCCAAGTGACCTAGAAGATGTTTTTAAGGAAGCTACTTGGAAAGTATAAATAAGAGGCAAGGCTCTCTCATTTTAATTACACTTGAGAATATTGAATATGTATAGGTGTTTGAGGTAACCAAGGATATCTAAGCCTAATTTCCAAGGGAAGGTGAAGAAAACAAGGCTGAAATGCAAGGATAAATTCTTTTGATGGTGCTTTCTAAGGTATGTTATTTACAGGTCATCTCACCATTTTCGCTATAACTTTGTTTATATAATGACTCAAACTGTGAAATTGCTATTCCATTGAGAAAACATACCCAAATATATGTGGTAAGAAATTTATCTTGTGGGTTGTTGCATTTTGGGAGTTACAATCTGTGGAAAATAGGGTTTGTGGCTAGTCTTGAAACTAGTCAAAAATAGGTGTTTCGGGTAAAAATGTCATAATGTTTTCATAACAGATCAAAATTTAGTGAGACAAAATGTGTTGGTTAGGGTACAATCTTTAGTATGCTATGTAGTAGCTTTAGATCAATTCAACAAATATTTCATGTGGGGCATGCTCTACAAGGTCGCTCTCTAGAATAATCCAGAATGCAACAAGGTATGTCATTTTTTCTATAACTCCTTTTACTGAGAGGTTTCAAATAGTGACACGTGGAGGAATTGCATAAAACACACTGAAGAACATTGTGTATCAGTTTTAGATCTTTATACATTATAGGTTCAAAGTTATTATTACTTCAAGTTAGGGTTGTTGACTAATCCAAAACTAAGCATGTGAGACTAAAGAAAAGTTTGATGAAAATGATAGTATCTTGTTGTTAAAGTTAAGGAAGGTTTGCAGAAATGTGATCATATACACCAGGTCTATTACAAAGCTACAAATTAGTTTTGGATGATGAAATTGATGAGATCTTTTGGTTGAGGTACATGTTGAGTACATGGTTGAGACAAGTAGTTGATGAGTATGCACATACATGAGGTATATAGTTGATGATGTTGGTACATATTGGTGAGTCATAGTTGATGAGTAGTTGAAACATGATTGGTACATACTTGGTACATGGTTGGATGCACTTGTTTATGGTATAGGTTGATTACAGGTTGTTTAGCACAGGTTGGTGCATGGTTGATGCACTTGTTTATGGTACAGGTTGATTACATGTTGAGGTACAAGTTGATGCATGGTTCAGATTTATTGGTACAAGTTTACAGTGGTAGTTTGATAGTGGTTCCATCATTCTACTTCTACTTCAGAGCGGTTGGACGGGGAAAGGACAAGTGATTGTAGCCACCTTCCAGTTGTAGTCGGAGAACATAGGGTGTTATAGCCTCCTTCTGGTTATAGCCAGAGAATATGGGAGTTGGAGCTTCCTTAAGGTTGTAGCCTAAGAAACTAGGGGGTTGGAGCCTCATTCCAATTGCAGCTGGAAAACAAAGGAAGTTGGTGCTTCCAATGAATGTAATTTTTCAAGACATATAAGAAAAAAAATTATGTGGTTTTATCCTGATTTGGGTTTCCACGTAAAACATTGGTGTATTGTGTATGTGTATGATTGTTCATTTGTTCATTGCTTATTTACTATGCAGTTATTGGATGATAATGATTCATCGATATAACACATGGATTATATGGTTAAAAGGGATTAAATTTCTCTATTACTGATTCACCCCCCCTCTCAACAATCCAACAACTAAATCATACAACAATCTGAAGGAGCAACAATTTTACAGTTGATATAGAAGACACAGTTTTAAACACCAATTCTGTCAAGTTATAAAATTGTTTCATGGGAAATTCCATCGTATAGATACACATATACACATTTCCGCCTTTAAATTTTACAATCGATATAGAAGGCACAGTTTTAAACACCAATTATGTCAAGTTATAAAACTGTTTCATGGGAAATGTCATCGTATAGATACACAAATGCACATTTCCACCTTTAAATAATTTTTTTTGCATGTATCACATAATAATTGAACATAACACATTTACAGAGATTAGCTAATTCATTTATTAGATGGTTAGATTTACTCTTAGCTTTAGCAAAAACATAACCCTAGTGCGATGACAGCGCCTTCCTTCTCTGGCTATACTGAGCACATACATAACCTTAACGATTAGTGGACTAAAGTGAGCAAACAAAGGGGATTAGTGGACTGAAAACAAAGCTTTAACAATTATCAACAAAACAATACCTTTTACATTAGGGGATTAGTTTCTTATAGCCAAGGTATGCTCTTAGACCTGGGTAGGAACGAACGAAATATTGACGAGTAGCCAACCAAGGGGGAACCCATTCACACAACTCTCATCACCCCTTGTTATGATTGGTATCCTTGAACTTACCTTTTATACAATATCTCATTACAAAACAAAGTCGGAAGTTGAAAGTCGATGATCTGGTCTGATTTCATGGATAGAATTTAACAATATCAATGTTTTAAAAGTGGTTCAAGGTCCGACCTGACTTATTAGAATTGGTTGAACACTTGGTGTATATACCAGTTTATTAAAGAAATCATAAGTTTATGAATAATCTTACTCGTAAAATGATACCAATTGCAATTTTTTTTCATTGTTGAAATTTTTATGAATTTCATTTGGCTTTGAATTCAAATATAAACAAAAACCAAGAGATATAGGCTACCAATGCAAGGATGGTCAAGCAATTAATACATAATCATGCAATTGTAAATGTAGATCTTACCATAATAGTTATACATTACAACCTCTTGTTGCATGCCCCTCTCATTATGTACCTCTTGTTAGAAAGGACAATCAAATTATTAATACAGGATCATGCAAAAGTAAATGTAAACCTAACCATAACATTCGAATAAAGGCTTTGGAAGTATTGTGACGTCAAGTGACGCGTGTCCATATGATGGTTCCTAGTCTTTCCTCGCCACGATTTTGCATGGGAAGTACGTGGAAATCATGCTCCTGGTAGATGAGACTTGTCTCTTTAATTTCATGGAAACATATGACTGAAATGGAATTTCAAGAAATAAGTAGTTCACTTTCATGCATCCAGACACCAGTCAAATAAAGGATTTGGAAGTATTGTGAATTCAGACACTAGCCGAAGCACAAACCAGACTGTGTAGGAAGTAAGAAGCTAGTTAGAGCATCTTCTCCTCTGCTATATCAATCCAATGTTTTCCCATCTCCACCCAATTGCAGATTAATCATATAAAGCAAGTGGTTGTGGGTGGGATATATAGCAATTGTAAAGAGAAAACATAAGCGTATCAAGGGAAGAAGTAAATACAACACCACCATCATCAGGGGAAGCAACACCCAAGAAATAAGTAGAGGTAGATGGAAAGCCAAGAGCGGAGCCGTAGCATGCTGCACAACAAAGGGAAAGGCAAGAGTAGATACAAAAGTAAAGAAGCTTTCCAATTTCTCGATCACCGAAAGAATTTTCGAATTCGGGGATGAGCCACTTGTCGTTTCGGTATCCCTGAGAACTCACAAAATCATATTTAGAGGAGGGTACCATGGTCGTAGGGAGAATGGGTTTTCGAACAAAGTCACTCCATCTTCAACATCCGAAGTAGATGGAAATGCCAGGCAGAAGGTAGGTATCATGTAAGCATAAGGGAAAGTTGAATCTCCCACCATATACTCCTCTGCTATATTCAATTTTTCTCACCCTCTATGGCCTTCATTGCTGCTTCTGAGTGCCAAATCACATTGATAGATCTATCCTACTTCTTCCCCATATGATCCAGTTTAGCGAATTATGATAATCTACATGTTTCATTGTAGAGCAAGATCCCTGAGAACAGTTTCCCAAAGCTTCCCCGCTTGGAGTGGAGCGACCCAGAGAACCATTGGTTGAAGTTGCTTCGCCTAAAGAAGAGAATTATCTAGGAGAACCGGCTGAAGGTCCTCTACCTGGAGATGAAGAGATTCCTGTAGAACAACTTCCCAAATCTTCCCTGCCTGGACTGGAGCAGCCCACAGAATCGCTGGTTGAAGCTTCCTACCACTACCCTTGCACTAAAGGTAGAGGAATCCTAGGAATACCTTTCCTAAGGAACTTTTTAAGGGATGGTATTGGGATACTTGGTTCCTCCTCACTCTCAATGCATTGGTGGAGCTTGATATGATCTAATGGGAAGATGGAGATTTTTCAAACATGGAAAAATTCCTATATGGGGATTGGATGAGGTGGATAATGGAGGCAACTTCTTTTTTTTCAAATATGGGGAGGTTGGAGGTAGAAATGAGTAGTAATACAATCCAACAAATAGGGTTGATAGGCGGAGGAATGTTATCCCAAGTTTTTGACATCAGGTCTTGATATGGTACCCCTCTATTGCATATTTTGTTTCCAGCCTCCATTGCGTTTTTGTTGTCATGGTTGAGCTTCCAAGAGTACATAGGTACATAAAGTTATATGTTTTCTTTCATGGAAATATTTTGGAATTTGCAGCTTTTATATGGTGAAGGATCACGAATCCAACCATGCCTCGGTCGTGCAACATTCCTCCTGGGACTACGGGAGTAAATTTAATGTATATTCTTCCATCACTTTTGTTATTTATAGTGTTGGCATTTGTATCCACGAAAGTCATAATTTTTGTTGGCATTGGGTTCCTTTTTTATTCGTTGCCTTATGTACTTGGAAAAAAGGAATTGGATGAGATTTTCCAGTTATTCATGTCTTGTTGACATTCCAGGCCAAGGAAATTTTGCTTCCTTCGAAAATCAAAAGGTTGAGCAAGAGACTGAGCTTTTGTTAGGAGATGAGGATTATAGATGCCTGCAATTCCCTCTCTTGTCCATGTAAGTCCAAGTTGTTAGATATATAAAAATAAATACTTCATTCTATTTATCTAGACTTTTTTCTCCATATGCTTACATGATTCAAGGGAGATCGTTGCCATCCAAATTCTATAGGATTGAATTAGTTCCCTCATAGTCACATCTTCATGTTTCCATGTTTCCGCTGACAAATTAAACACATCATATTAATTGATTCTTATATATTGCTTTATTACACAATGATAGCTCATCTAATACAGAAATACCAACGATAAATGACAATATTTTATTTTCAAAGTTTAGGCAGAATCTATGCAAAAGACGTTACCTATATCAGAATCCCATAATTTGTGGGTATGCCACAAATAAATGGTTTTTCTAAGACAAAAATTGCAGGTGTTGAATTTGTTCATAATTGAGGTGGGTTTGAACAACTGCCTGAAGCTTCCGCACCTGGACTGGAGCAGCCTATAGAACCGTTGGTTGAAGATCCGTCGCCTGAGAGGAGAAGTCCACATAATGCTTCTTTCTCCACCTCTATAACTAGATATGAAACAACTAGCACTGAAGCTAGCACATTTACCTGCACTGGGTTCATCGGGAAGCAAAAGGTATGGTGAATGAATTTTCACATGAAAGAAGAAGGAACATATGGTGAATTCATTTTCATGGGGAAGAAAGAGAAGGAGCATATAAAGGAGGGTTTGAAGGGAACCATCTAACACATAGCCCACAAATGATAGGAGTGTTGATAGGAGTTAGAACACGTAGTCCCAAATGATAGGTGTCAAAAATGCCTCGAGAAGAGGCCAAATAAGACGTCTAAATTAAAACTTAGGGAAAAGACTAAATGAAATTGCAAAAACCAAATGATCTTGAAGAATTTTGGGTTACTTGCCTTCTCCATGAATACAAAATGGGAAAACAGATTCATACACTAAACAAGGAAATTAGCTGTGAAGCAGCTAAGCCCTACCTCAAAAAATTAATATAAGGTCTGCCTCGATAAGAGGCCAATTAAGACGTCTAAATTAAAACTTAGGGAAAAGACCAAATGAAATTAAAAAAACCAAATGATCTTGAATAACTTTGGGTTACTTGTCTTCTCCATTAATGAAAAATGGGAAAACTGATTCATACACTAAAGAAGGAATAAGGGCATTGTAATTTGAGGGGATGTTGTAATTTAATTACCTATGTACAATTGCATACAAATAAATACAAAAAAATGACAGCTATTTATTTTCAGAATGCACATATTAAAGTAGTACAAACAAGTAAGATCTACATATCCACGAGAGGAATATCATATTTAGTTTTACAAGATAATCTATGAATCTATATATAATTACATACCAATAAGTTTAAAGGAATCACGGAGTTTTATGTCATTATGTAAATTTTTAACCATCCACTATATGGATGACTTGTATCCCTTAAATTCAAAATATCACTGAGTAAGATTGACATATCCACTGCAGCTAAGAGTGGAATACTATATTAAGAGTCTAGGATTCAACATTATATATAGTTATGTGTATACAAATGCATTCCAAATAGTCAAAGTTTAGGACAATATATCCTACCATACACTATAACTATATATTAAATATGAACCTACGAAATACATTAGCTGTGTAATATATCAAAAATCAAGCAGTAATTCGAAGCCTAGAAGGTGCTTAAAAACATTTGATACAGTTGGCTGAGCTTCAAATTCAAAGGCGATAGCTTTCAAAATTCAACCATGGTGTGTGGTGGGAAGAGATGGCAGTAGTGTCATGAAACAGATCCCCAATGTTTCGTTCATGACTTATAGGCGGTCGACCTAGTTAAACTGAAGAGAAACAAATCCCTTTTATCTGCAACATCTCAATGCCCTTTTGATTCTTTGAAACAGAGACCTGCCGAAGAAGTGTTGGAATAAGGGTTAAGTGAAGAACGCTAACTTTACGTTCAAAAGAGGTGTTGACTACTCTTACCAACCCATTGCTTCAACCATGAAGACGTAGGGTAGGGTCAAGTGCTTTCTTGGTAGTGAGGTGTCCTCCAGAGGTTCTTGCAGAGCCAATAACTAATGCCTTCCACTCGATAGAGATCATCACTAGTGAATTCATTACTTTTTTGTAATTTAAGAGATTTAATCACAATGCAATAAGAAGGTCCCTACGAGATCAGTAAGATCTTAAGCATAAATCATAACCCTATGGCCGAGTGCCCAAACCCTTCCCTCCCAAGTCAAGTCTTCATCCTACAAGAGCGAGTGTTTTGTCTCTTGTCCAACTTTGAGCTACTTGAGATTTCATGATTTCAAATAAAGTCATGAAAAACACAAAAGTTAGGATTTCTAAATATAGCTGTGTGGAGTCAAAGGTTTCTTTTTTAGATCAAAAATAATTTGTTCCCACTTCTAGACATCCCAATATCATTGGTCCAGTATTGAACGACCTTGAACGACCTATCACATTTAGGAAAACAAAAAGAAAACATAAGTGGAAGATGCAATTCAGATTTGACCACACTTCTAAACGACCTATCACATCGGCAAAAATAAAAAGAAAACATAAGTGGAAGATGCGATTCATATTTGACCATGCTTCTACACTGAACGTTTTGAATGTTTTGAGAATTAATTGAGCTCAAACCAATTCTATAATTCTATATATATAGCATGAATATATATGGAATACCAAAAATTACTTAGCTCCATGCTCGAGACTGCGCACCGTTGGAGTTATAATTTAACAATATAGAGTCGATCTTGATTTAATTACAACAAATTCATTTCTATTAAAATTAGACGTAAAAATTTCACAACAATCTCCATTTAAAACATTCTATTTAATTTTTATTTAGGAAACTTTGCCTATAATGAATCTGTCTTGGTCCATAAAGGCTCAAATTTTAATCCTCACCATATGATGTTGGGGACTTTGCAAACTTAAAACCAAGATATAAAACCCACTTAAAATTTAACATCTTAACCATAAAAAACCCATTTAAACTAATTACACTTAAATATATAATATTTAAGAGCGACATTTACTTTCTACCCTCCCCCTCAATCACAACGTGCCCAGCAGCAAGAACATGACACCCATCATATCGTCATTCTCATCATACTATATAATATCAAGGCGTCCCATCAATTAAATCCAAAAACAGTAGCAGCTCAAGACCTCGTCGTTGCAGTTGAATAATGATGTGCCTCTTCAGCCTCCGAGACATGCAAATGGCTCCAACAACTCAGCTGTTGAGCTCCGCCCAGGCCTTAACAATGTTAGCGGTAAACCCATTTTATCCACCGTCTTTGTTATTCTCATTGCCAATCGACTTTTGTTTGGCTCTGATACCATATATGATCTGAATTTTCTGGCTTGCGCTAAACTACGATATTAAAAACAATATTGCAGGTAGAGGTGATTGTTCTGAATACTAATACGAGCTGCCAAGATTGTCGCGACAGAGTCTCCAAAGTGCTTTCCAAAATTCAATGTATGTTGTTCATATTGACATACAAACATGCTTATACATACTATATGTAAGAGAGGTTTTTTTTTTTGTTTTTTTTTAAATATCTTTATAAAAAAATAATAAAATACAATTGATGTTCAATTTATTTCTTGATTTATTAATTTTGAACAGTTGGGAACCCAACTTTGCTTTAATAAATTGACTTCTCGGTATTCCTATTATGGAAAAATGGGAGCGAACTTTCCTTCTCTTCAACTTTCCACTATAATACCATGTTTAGATTCGTTTATATCTGTTTCCTTTTAGTCAAAGTCTCGTGAAAGTCCATAGAATTCAGATTTACTATATATCTACCTTCTGCTGTCAACCCTGTATGTTAAATAAGAATCATGTAGCAGTGTAGTTTGGTGTAGTTTTATATTAATAGATTTTGGGACTGGACCAAAATCATTGTGAAAGCCAAATCTATGATGCTAAAAACCCATATAATAAGCATATATGCATATATGGTTAAAAACCATGTAATAAACATATATTATAAGATATACCATTAATGTTGTATTGTTTGTACAACAATAACCTTGATATTCACAGTTTTGGTTAGATGGATAATATATTAATCAAAATTTATTAAGAAAATAGCACTAAATTTCTGAGAAGTTTAAAAAATTATGCAAAATGCAAAAAGATGAATGCCAATGCAAAATGCCTAAAAATGAATGTCAGAGTTTGAATGTCAGAGTTCTAATTAGGGTGATGATTCCATCGATTCCATTGAAAATCAACATAAACAACACTCATTGTTGCAACTGTCGTCGTATGTATTTTAGCTATCTGAATCAGTGGGGCTTATGCAATGGTATTCCTTTACTTTATTTTTGATGCGCAATGTTTTCTAAACATTCCATCTGCGCGGGTTTGAGACCATATTTTCATTATTCGAATACAAGAAAGAAATTTCCAGGCATGATTCTCCATGATTCCAATTGGAATCTGAAAGTTTAATTATAGTTTCAGCATGAGCTCAGATTTTCTTATGGTTTGATATCAGATTAAGTAAAAAGAAATGAATGAAAGGTGGATAAAACATGTTAAAAATATATATTTTTGTATTTGTTTGAATCTGGTCGAAAGGAAAATCCAAGATACACTGGAATTTGAAGGAAAAATGTTGACGGTGAAGATAGTGTACTCAACCAAAACCTTCACAGTCGCAAACATTAAGAAAGCTATAAAATATATACAGTATACCTTTCTCTGTATTGATTTATTTAAAAATAAGATTATAGATTATTTAAAAATATAAAAAAATGTATTTAAAAATAAGATTATAGATTATTTATAAATATAAAAAAATGTATTTTGAATAATATATTACAATCACGAAAAAATGATAGCAAACATTAAGAAAGCTATAAAATATATAGCTTATACCTTTCTCTGTATTGGTTTATTTAAAAATAAGATTATAGATTATTTCTAAATATAAAAAAATGTATTTAAAAATAAGATTATAAATTATTTATAAATATAAAAAAATATATTTTGAATAATAGATTACAATAATGAAAAAATGATCGCAAACATTAAGAAAGCTATAAAATATATACATTATACCTTTGTATTGGTTTATTTAAAAATAAGATTATAGATTATTTATAAATATAAAAAAATATATTTAAAAATAAGATTATAGGTTATTTATAAATATAAAAAAATGTATTTTGAATAATATATTACAACAATGAAAAAATGATGCTTTTTACGGTAAACCACATCAAACCCTAATGATAAACGTAGGGTTCCTAACCAAAAACCCATTTCAATATGGCATGTAAGCTAATAACATAAAAGGAGTATGTAATAAGATAACACAAAGAAATATTGTATCATATAATATTAAAAAAACCAAAAGCGGGGATTAAATAAAAGGGTTTATACAAAAATTCACCCATCTGATTCGAAGCCATAACCATAACTTACGGCTTTCAATAAACAAACCAATTGGAAGAGGTCATGATGCAACCAAGAACGTCGACTCTGTCATGATGCAACCAAAAGCATCGAGTCATGAACGTGGCATCTTCACTGTAACTACTTATAAATGAGTTTAATTACTGTAAAAATAAATTCACGGTAATTACTCATAAATGAGTGTAATTACTGTAAAAATAAATTGCAGAAATCTGAAAGTAGAATTAAATGATTATGCAAGAAGACTTCTTTTTGATTCCATATGCGCAAGCTCGCCAAGCCACTATAAATGGCATGATCCACTGCAACAACTTCAGAAACAAACAAATTCACAAATTTGATTTTTTAAAGTCATTTTTTAATCCCCATTGGGAATGGCATCATCCACTGCAACAACTTTCATAAACAAACAAATTCACAAATTTGATTTTTTTAATTTATTTTTTAATCGTGATAGTTCATAAAAATAAATAACATACAGTGGGGTAATAATGTTACATCAACTAGCTGTAATGATTTTTTTAATTTATTTTTTAATCGTGATAGTTCATAAAAATAAATAACATACAGTGGGGTAATAATGTTACATCAACTAGCTGTAATGATTTTTTAAATTTTTTTTTTAATCGTGATAGTTCATAAAAATAAATAACATACAGTGGGGTAATAATGTTACATCAACTAGCTGTAAACGAATCAAAATTTTGATTTTTAATATTTAATAAATATTAAAATAAATTTATTTAAATACTAAATCAAGATAATAAAAAAATTCACTTAAAAATTAGATTAAATAAATGAAGGTGATTGGGAATATAGGTTATTCAATGCATTATATTAGATCCCGTCTACAATACCAACCAAATAATATAACAAAACGACCCTATTAATAGGCGGTCAACCATATTTGATTGACAAGGGAAAGCTAGTCCCCGCCTTGGCCAAGGCAGGGACTAATAAGACGAGAACTTAGGATAAAAGGTTACTCCAAAACAAAAAAATTTAAAACTTCGATTCTGATCTTATTAATACTTAGGATAACACATCGGTTTTGTTTTAAAACTTTAGTTAAAAGTTTTTTTTGGTTTGCGTGCAAAAGGAAGAATCGATTTATATAGTACCTGAAGCCATGGACAGGGACTAATAAGTATATACAGGTAATAACTCATTGTTTTTTAAAGGGCGATATATTACCTTACCAAGATCTATAATAAAGATTTCAATTAATTATCGACCATTATTTATTTATATACACCAAACAATGTTCAATAAATTATAAATTTCCAGGAGCCTTAACCGAAGGTAGGAGTACTATCACGCAAACAAATCTTGATGTGTTTAGAGAATACAAGGAATTTTTCTACTAAAAACTTGATTAGCTGCATGTGATTGATGTTGCACCTTATGATTATGTAAAATTACATTGAACCAAATTTATGATGTCCTTGCATTTTAGATTAATACATATTTTGCCAATTGTTAGTTGCACTAATTATTTTATGGTAAGAGAACAAGTAATGTAAGTAGTTGATAAACCATAAAGTAATACTCTAAAGGTCTTCCCACACTAATTACGTTGAGTACTATACTCTTAATACTAATTACGTTGAGTACTATACTCTTAATAGGTAATATTATAAGGGTCTTCCCACAATAATTATTATTTACTAATTAATATATATGTGTATTATTTACTAATTAATATATATGTGGGGGGAATATCTATTGTGAATGTTATATATAGAGAGGGGGATATTTATTGTAAATGGATATGTTATCTTTTTTATAAGATTTAGAATATTGCATGATTAGTATATATAATATGTGATTATTTAGTCAATCTATATTACGCCTTAAAATGTGTGTTAAAATGATCTTGTTGCACAAGGATTAATATCATGTGATTATATTTAGTTTGTTAGCACTCTCATCATGAGTTTCACATATAATAAGGCATATTATTGATATCATTGAATTAGGAAGATTTCTTCATATTATCTCTAACCTTTGTGCAAGGTGGAATTTGTTATCAATGTAAAATTTGTAGTGGATTATGTTAAATGATGCATCCTTTGTGTACTGAATAAGTAGGAATTGATGTAGTGTATGTACATAGTTGTGAACATTGATTAAATGGTAGATGAGATTGTTATAAATGTGTATTGAATAAGTAGGAATTGATGTAATGTATGTGTATAGATGTGATACGATGAAATAAAAATTAGAGTCATGTTTAGTAGATAGGGGATGATTACTGGAGTAGATATCTTCAAGTTCTTAGAACAATTGACGGTCTCGAGACCTTAAATGGTCAAAATCAATCGAAAGCATTTTGGATTACGAGCGCTTCTTATGTGTTTTGTAGGTCCTAACTCTCTAGGTGTAGGATGTTGGATGATTAGATGATGCTAGTTTCATTTTTGTTAATGTGACTTATGTCATTGGGCTTGCTTGTAAATTGTGAAAATTAAATTGCTATGCGTTATTCTGGTGTCACTTATAATTATTAAATATTCTATGATCTTTACATTATTTTGTTTCATGTTAAATTGTAGAGATGTTGAATTTAATTATATTAACTTATTAACTTGTTATTTGTGTAACTTGAATATCTTAGTAAAAACAAAATTGACACATTACGGGGTTAAGAAAGATGAACATTACAATGAACATTCCATAATGTGGTAATGTGATAAACATAAATTGACTTAGAAATGTGATCTACATAACCCAAAATTTTCTAATTTAAAAATATATTTTAATGATAATCAAAACTGATAAATCTTACACTCCTTATAGATATATACTCCTTTCTTCTCTTTGATCACTTTGTTTCATTTCAGCATTCTCTGTAGATTCAACATAAATGGGTCTCACAAAACCATAACATGAAAATAATTATTGCATTGCTTATTGCTTTTATAGGTGAATCTTGAGATATTGCTAGCAAAGAATGTAAACATATAAATACAACCATGAACTTTATAGTCTTTCGTGCTCACCCTCTTAACTTCCACAACACACATTTTTTACCCATTATTGTTATAACGATATATACAAAATACATTGAGTACATGGACGGTCATAGCGTCTAGTTTATTTTATTCATTGCTTTACATAGATCAGATGGCGTCGTAAATGTCACGATACTACAGAGTTGGACGAGACCATACACAGTTGTAGTAATAGATAGTAAATGATAAGTAGATACATACACTAGTCAGAAGGGAGCCAAAGAACATCTCAATGTCGGCTATGATGTCAATGTCGTCTGCTGCGAAATTGTAATGACTCTGTGAGACCTTACTCGCCATACGGCCAAGTTTAGGTGTAGGTTCAGGTTATCCTCGCTTATCACGTCCAGCAGCTCCGACTTCTTCTGGGATGACAAAAGGGAGATGAGTTCCCACAGAGTATCGAGAATGGGCGTAGTTGGCAGGTTACGATGCCAGTAACTGAGTGTGGGAGAGGTAGAAGAGTTGGCGTGCATTGCTTCACTGGCCACTACAACATACTGACATCCAAATAGCACAATAGATGTCAGTTATACATAAAGGCGTAAGAAAAATCAAATATCCAAAACTTACATATGGAAAACTTACGAGCAGAACGACTAGAGAAGTAGAAAACCTCATGTTGCAAGATGAAAATGAAAGCAAATGCTATAGTTTTTTTGCTCATTTCATATCTTAGTTTGGTTAATAGACAACAAAATAGTTATATGGTTGCAAATTTTGATCCTCACGATATAATTTTTCACACAATTCGATCCTGGTGTTCAAATATGTTTCCTTTGTTGGAAACTCTGAAAATAGGTTTCCTTTGTTGGAAACTCTTGCATGGGACTCATGGCATGCATTTTGATCTTTGAAAATAAAAGGTAATACAAAAGTCTAACTTAAAAAGAAAATTTAGCACTATTTTATTTGAAGTTTTATTCTTATCATGTATCACTACAATTAATAATACACTTTTTAGTTTTATGGTAAAATAATTTCATAATCTTCATTATTTTGAGTAAATATAAATCTATTTTAACTTCTAATTTGTTAACAATTAATATAAAATACATTAAATTTTTAATCAACTCCACCTTACAATCGAAACAAAACAGTGAAAGAAACCAAACAAAAAAATATAAAGAAATAACAAAAATAAAACGTTATCTATACTCCTTTTCATCTTAGAATTTCTTGCTCATTTTGTTTCATTTTAGCACTCGTTGTAAATTCAAACATAAATGGGTCTCAGAAAACAATAACATAAAAATTTATTGCAAATCAAACTCGTAAAAATTGCAGTAAATAAATAATGTCTCTTAAAAAGTCATACAAAATAATTATTACATCACTGCTACAGGTGAGATCTTGCAAGCCAAGAGCAGACATCTTGAGATATTGATGGCAAAGAATTTAAACATATAAATGCGACCATGAAGCTCATCCTATTGACTTCCACAACACACATATTTTTTTTATTAGTTATCATTATAACTATATATACATAATACATTGAATACATGGACTATATATATATATATATATATATATATATTTCAGGATACTAGAGTCTTTTTTCTTTTCAAACTCAACTCATTTATTCACATGTTGTAGATTCATATTATTGGGATTTGGGATGAATACCTTGGGTTGGGACCACAACATTCCTTGATGGAATTCCCTCCCAAGTTGCAATGGATTTATTCATGATTACTTCAGAGATCACTCGGGCATCGAATCCTCTCACTGATTTGTATACTGTAACATAGATCCACAATTTTACTTGGTCATGACTATGTCTTCACTTGTGACATGGATCCACAGTGTATTTTTCCTTGCCATGGTCTAAATGCCTATGTCATGCATGGATCTACATGATGTGGATATGCGAAGATTGCAACCAAGAAGAAGCAAGAGAAGAGAAGATGACATATGACGATCAATCCCTAGCCACCCACACCAGGAAAGGAAAGAGTAAGAAAAAAACCTCCTCACCCAAGAAGTTTTAGAAGGGTCGAAGAAATAACCCAAATATCAGATGTTTTTGTTGTCATAAAATGGGACACATTGTTAGGAATTGTTCCCTCATTTAGAGACCCAGGGAAAAGAAATGAGGTAAAAGGAATTGTGTTCATACAGTTGAAGATGATGAGCCACCCAAGAAGGTTGCAAAGGAATATGAATCAAGTGATGAGGATTATGTTCTTATCTCATGCCTTACAAGAACCGTGACACATGGAAGTGACATTTGGCTGGTGGACAATAATGCTTCCAAGCACATGACATGTTATAAAGACTGCTTGTCTAACCTTAGTCATAAGGATTCATTGCACAAGGTGAAATTGAGAGATGACTATCAATATCCTATCAAAGGAGTAGGAGAAGCCTCCTACAAGTTAAACTCAAGAAAGCCAATGAAGATGAAGGAAGTTCTCTATGTTCCTGGATTGAAGAAGAATGTTCTCTCGATTTCAACATTAGATGAGAAGGGTTACATAGTTTAATTTCTTGATGGACAAGTTCTTATGTGGCCTAGAGGGAATACTTTTGATGATGTTGTGTTGATTGGAGTTCAAGAGGGAGGACTCTATAAATTGAAAGGGCAATCATATTTGGCATTAATTCACAACATTGTGAATCCTAGTGAATTATGGCATATGAGATTTGCTCGCCTACATTATAAGGCCCTACCGAGTGTGAGAAATATGGTGATGGGACTATGAAAGATCTAGGAAAACCTATCTTATAATTGGCTATCTTTTATAAAATTAATACACTCTACATAATCTTCTAAGTTCTATACATAACATCGTACCAAAACATATTTTTGTCATACTATTCTGGGTTAAGTTTCATTTATGATTCCTTGGTCCCATGGACTTCTGAGAGCCAAAACTCCATTACCTTTACTTATTCACCTTCTATGAATTCATAGTATCCAAATGCCCCAACTAGAAGTAACATGGCTTCCCTTGATAATTCATCTGCCTTGGAATTAAACTCTCGAAGTATGTGGTGAAAAGAGAGTCATTCGAGAAGGTAAGCTCAATGTATCTCGAAGTATGTGGTGAAAAGAGAGGCATTAGAAATATTGGAAGGTAAGCTCAATGTCTCTCATGATATTAGCTAATTAATAAAATTTTATCATATGATAAATTTAAAAAGAAATAATTTATTTAAATTCAATTTAAAAATAAAAAACTAGTATATGTTTTTTTAATTAAACAATATGTCCAAAGGGGTTGGATCCAATGGTGGAAAGCCAATAGTTTTTCAACCTTGGTAAAGGTTCAATTCCTATAAGGGCCTAACCTAAATCCATAGAGGCACCTTGACGTAAGATTTTCTAAGCATGGTGCAACATACATGAATGGTATTTATATTTCAATGGACTTCATAGTTATTGAACATCATGGAACTATGGGTACATAGGAAGTGCAGTTAAGTTCTAAAAGAAGAATGAATCTTCAATCTATCTCCATCTAATTGGTTTTAGACATGGAGAATCGATCACTTATTTGGTTTCCTCTTCCTTAGCACATGACAGGTTATAAATACTCTTTGTCTAACCTTACTCATAAGGATTCACTGCACAAGGTGAAATTGGGAGATGACTATCAGTATCCGATCAAAGGAGTAGGATAATCCTCCTACAAGTTAAGCTAGGGAAAGCCAATGAAGATGAAGTAAGTTCTCTATGTTCTTGGATTGAAGAAGAACCTTCTCTCGATTTTAGCATTAGATGAGAAGGGTTACACAATTGCATTGGTTGATGGACAAGTTCTTATGTGGCCTAGAGGAAAGACTTTTGATGATGTTGTGGTGATTGGAGTTCAAGAGGGAGAACTCTACAAATTGAAAGGAAAATCGTACTTAGCATTATTTCGTGACACTCCGAATTCCAATCAATTAAGGTATAGGATATTTTCTCACCTACATTACAAGGCCCTACTGAGTGTGAGCAATATAGTGATGGGACTATGAGAGATCTAGGAAAACCGGTATGATTCATCTGTCTTATAATTGACCTTCCTTTATAAAATTTATATACTCTACATAATATTCTAAGTTCTATACATAACATCATACCAAAACATTTTTTTTTCATACTATTCTGGGTTGAGTTTCACTTATGATTCCTTGGGGCCATGGAATTTTGAGAGCCAAAACTCCATTACCTCTACTTCTTCACCTTCTATGAATTCATAGTATCCAAATTCCCCAAGAGGAAGTAACATGGATTCCCTTGATAATTCATCTTCCTTGGAATTGAACTCCTAGAGTATGTGGTGAAAAGACAGACATTCAAGAAGGTAAGTTCAATGTATGTCGGAGTATGTGGTGAAAAGAGAGGCATTAGAAAGATTAGAATGCAAGCTCAATGTCTCTCATGATATTAGCTAATTAATAAATTTTTATTATATTATAAATTTAAAAATAACTAGTATCCAAATTCCCCAACTGGAAGTAACAAGGATTCCCATGATAATTCATCCTCCTTGGAATTAAACTTCGAGAGTTTGTGGTGAAAAGAGATCCATTCGAGAAGGTAAGATCAATGTCTCTCATGATATTAGCTAGTTAATAAATTTTTATTATATTATAAATTTAAAAATAAATAATTTAGTTAAATTCAATTTAAAAATAAAAAAATAGTATATATATATATATATATATATATATATTTAAATTTTAAAACAATATGCCCAAAGGGGTTGGATCCAATGGTGGAAAGTCAATAGTTTTTCACCCTTGGTCAAGGTTCAATTCCAATGAGGGCCTAACCTAAAGCCATGGGGGCACCTTAACGTAGACATAAATGAGCTTACATAACGAGGACAGATGTTTTATGACAAGTTTAATATCACATGGTATGAGGGAGGTTAGATTTGCTAAGCATGGTGCAACATACATGAATGGTCTTTATGTTTCAATGGAGTTCATAGTTATTGCACATGATTGAACTATGGGTACTCTCGGAGTTCGAAAGGCCTTCGCACGACAAGTGCACATAAGTTATAAAAGAGGAATGAATCTTCAATGTATCTCCATCTAATTGGTTTCAGTCTTGAGCTTATTCTCGTGGATAATTTGTTTTCCTCTTCCTTAGCACCATGCCCTGCAAAAGGGCCAAAGTGTGTAGATGCAGTGGGACTTTTCATAGCTACATTAGCATGTGTTACAACCCTTCTCTATCGTACAAAGGCTTATAACACCAACAAACAGATGAGAGTGCATCACTAATATAGGCGATATTTTGCAAGCCAAGACCAAACATCTTGAGATAATCGATCGCTTATTTGGTTTCTTCTTCCTTAGCACCATGTCCAGTGAAAGGGCCAAAGTGCGTCGAGGCTGTGGGACATTTCATAGCTACACTAGCACATGTCGCAAGCCTTCTCCATCATACAAAGGATTAGAAAACCAACAAACAGACAAGAGTGTCGAGGAAATGTAATCATGTGACATCCAAAGTGGGGCTAAGTCATGGGGTTGTGTGATAGAATGGGAGGATTTTCCACCAGAACTTGGCGAAGAAAATGTTGATGCTTTTGCGTCTTAGTGTGCGATTGATGTTCAAAACGAGTTGGTCACTTTTGCAACTTTGGTGGATAGCAAAGGTTCTAGACTTCTAGAACATTGTGAAATCTCCCATCAACAAGATGATGAGGATAATCTTGTGCAGTTCTTAGAGGACCAATTATGGCTTATCTTCTAATTGAGAGGGGAATGGAGGACCAAAAGTTTCGACAAGTGCTTATGGAACCAAAAATCGAGTCACTTTATGACATTCTCTCCAATCCCCAACAACATCATCAACATGAGGCACGACCTCTCTAGTGAGTCATTGTCCCGGTATGGCCCTATCCTCCCTAGTGCGATGGCAAAGACAGTTCGAATGACATATGAACATGCTCTCCACCTATGTTCTATGTTCCTCTTAGTTTGGTTAATAGACAACAAAACAATTATATGGTTGTAATTTTAGATCCTCGATAGAATTTTTGTCGAAATTGGTTTCCTTTGTTGGCAACTACATGGAACTTGTGACATGTATTTTGATCTTTGAAAATACAGGTAATACAAAACACTAACTTAAAAACAAAATAAACAGTATTTTATTTGAATTTTTATTCTTATCATATATCACTACAATTAATAATACACTTTTTAATTTTATGGTGAAATAATTTCATAATCTTCATTATTATTAATTTGAGTAAATATAAGTCTATTTTAACTTCTAATTTATTAAAAATTAATATATAAAATCAACTCCACCTCACAATCAAAACAAAACAGTGAAAGAAAACAAACAAAAGTATACAGAAATAACAAAAATAAAAAGTAATCTATACTCCTTTTCATTGACAATGCCTTGGTTTTAATCAATTCCACCTCACAATCAAAACAAAACAGTGAAAGAAATCAAACAAAAGTATAAAGAAATAACAAAAATAAAAAGTAATCTATACTCTTTTTTATCTGAGAATGCCTTGGTTAATGTTCTTGCTCAATTTGTTTCATTTTAAAAATAGTTACCAACTTAATGATAATTGTGACCTCAAAACGAGAACTCTGGCCCAAAAAACCCATATTTTTGCATTAAAAACATCAAAATCAACCCCCAAATC
>JZKD02S1675706.1:1260584-1277925 GCA_000966675.3 Picea glauca
CATTACGAAAAAGGACAACATTGGAGTCGTCTTTAAGTTGTTTTCAGACTCTCTAAATATGAAAAACCACTGAGTTTACCTTCTCTAGACTCGTTAAACAATCATACATTGAAGGGTCCATATGGGACGGAACCCTTACTTCTTCTAGTTTGTTAAACAAAGGAAGAAGGAATTACTGAAGGTGAGTCATATCGAGCATGTGTTACCCTCCTCGAGATCATTAAATTAAAAAAAGGTACTCGTCTATCTGGATGGGGGAGAAATTGAAGGAAGTAAGCCGAGAAGTTTTTGAGAACACTACCAGTAGCTCTTATAGTCACCCTTGAATGCGAAACTTTGTCTTTGCATGCATTGTAATCCGTTGAATCTCTACACTGAACCAATCCTCTAATTTTCTTTTACTCCTTTGGGTCACCTGACGAAATTCACCACATTCATTGCAATATCGTGTTTTGGTCCATGTCATGTTTCTGCTATTGTGCCTTAGTGTTTAAGGGAAGTATCTTCCTCAAGAGTCAGCCATCACAAATATCTTGTTTCAATACCCGTGTCAGTCCATGTTCATTCGATCTACCAATTACATCTCTGTGTTTATTTCGTGTCGTTGATGGGGGATACATCAAGGCCCTCCTTTGACGAGTCTACTCCTATCGACTTCAACACATTATCCAGGGACTCAGACTTAGAAACCAGTTAGTACCTTGGGACCTATATGCCTCAATGGAAAGCCTCCTCGTGTCTGATAGTGGGTTTACATCATTGACTTATGATCGGATGATTCCATAGATGTTTGACTTCAGCTCATCTATTCACATTCGTCGGAATGTACTAGAGTACCTTGGGAGTCATTGACATCAATGGTGATTTCCCTCGTGCTTGTTAACGGTTTGCATCATTGACCGATAATCAAGTGGTTTCTTCCATGTTTGACATATACTGTTGCAAAGGAGTTCTTTTGAACTATGACACATATAATGTTACATAGATCCACTTTGTATTGGTCATGGCTATGTCTTGTCATCTCGTAGATCCACTGTGTATTATTCATGTCTATGATTAGTTTAGGTCATAGGATTATAGATCCACATTGTATTTGCAATGGCTATACCATTGTTTCAATATAATTATGGATCCGCAGTGTATTTTATGGTGGACATACCTAAAATGTCTTTATCACTCAAGCATAGGTATGCCTGCCTTGGGTTTTGAAACATGTCATAATATTTGTTTAATGGTTGTGTGAAACTTTTTCCAGTTTCTCTGTGTCCATACCATTGCTTGAAAAAGTCTCCAAAGTAATTCAATAATCATCGTCTTCTAACTTCGTACTATGGGGGGCAATCTATTACAACTCAAAATTGCTCACTTCGATAGTGTCGCAAGTGTCTTCATTACCAATGTTGTAAGTGTCGCATCTTGTCCACAAGTGTCACATCTTAAATACAAGTGTTGCAAAGGTCACAAACAATATACTACCATCTTGCCTATGTTGTGCCTCTAACGACATCACAAAGACACTTAAGACGCCTCAAACTCTAGTTTGGAAGAAGAGAATTCACTTGACAGGGAGTACAAACATTTTTCCATGGAAAAAAATCTCAAAACCTGAATTTTGGAGAGGAGTGATCCCCTATCCACTCTCAGGGAGTCTTGGCGCTCCCTTAGACTCTTTGGAGGAGTGCTTAAGCACGCTGTGCACCCTTTTGGGGGAGCGCTACCCCTTTTTTAGAAAATTTTGGGTTTGTTGAGGAAAATAAGGGAAGAATCCCTCAATTCTTGAAGGTAGATGGATTTGAATAGATGGTCAAAGCATGATCGTAGGGGAGATCCTCAACTGAAGAAGAGGAATCCTCAACTCATCCCAAATATCTCTCAAGTGGTTGAGCCTCTTTAAGGTTATATAAGGAGGTCTTCTCATGGTGAAAAGTACATGGAGAAGAGACTAGAGATTGATACCAAACTTATGATCCTGTAAGTGGTATGTACAATGGAGATTGAAAATTACATCAAACTTATGATCTCATGAGTGAGATGTCATCAAATCAATCAATGGAGATTATTTGAGCAAAGGGGTTGGAGAAGGAGAACTGGAAGAAGCTGTTGCACCTTCATTCAAAGGATTGTAAGTACTTTTACTTGTTCTCATTAATAGTCAATGCTTGGCCTGTTTCTTTCAAACTTATGCTTGTTTCATATGAGTTTGTTTGTAGTAGATGGATCTATGTTTGAGCTAATCTTAGTAGAGTAGGAAGTCTTTTGTACCTTTTTTTGTCCTACAGGATCTATCAGGGAGCTCAGGATCAAAGCTCATCCAAGACTTTGCAAGGACAAACATCACTAATAAGGTACATATCTTTCTCTTTCTCTTTCATTCATTATCTTGATTAGATCTAAAAGGAAGTCAGTGTCCATGTTAAGAAATTTTTTGTCCTGGTCTTAGGAGTCTAGAGGCCAAGAGGGAATCCACTTGTCCACAAGGCGGATTCACCTTCAACACTAACCTTACTCATAAGGATTCACTGTACAAGGTGAAATTGGGAGATGACTATCAATATCCTATCAAAGGAGTAGGAGAAGCCTCCTACAAGTTAAACTTGGGAAAGCCAATGAATACGAAGGAAGTTCTCTATGTTCCTAGATTGAAGAAGAACCTTCTATCGATTTCAACATTGGATGAGAAGGGTTACATAGTTTCATTTGTTGATGGAAAAGTTCTTATGTGGCCTAGAGGGAAGACTTTTGAGGATGTTGTAGTGATTGGAGTTCAAGAGGGAGGACTCTACAAATTTAAAGGGAAATCATATTTAGCATTATTTTGCATGGAATTATGAGAGAGAAAACTCCATTACCTTTACTTCTTCACCTTCTATGAATTCATAGTATCCAAATGCCCCAACTGGAAGTAATAGGGCTTCCCTTGATAATTCATCTACCTTGGAATTAAACTCTCAAAGTATGTGGTGAAAAGAGATCCATTCAAAAGGTAAGCTCAATGTCTCTCGGAGTATATGATGAAAAGAGAGACATTAGAAAGGTTGGAAGGTAACCTTAATGTCTCTCATGATATTAACTAATTAATAAATTTTTATTATATGATAAATTTTAAAATAAATAATTTATTTAAATTCAATTTTAAAATAAAAAAAATAGTATATGGTTTATTTTTTTAATTTAAAAAAAATATGTCCAAAGGGGTTGGATCCAACGGTGGAAAACCGAGAGTTTCTCACCCTTTGTCAAGGTTAAATTCCCATAAGGGCCTAACCTAAAGCCATAGAGGAACCTTGACATAAGATTTGCTAAGCATGGTGTAACATACATGAATGGTCTTTATGTTTCAATGGAGTTTATAGTTATTGCACATGATGGAACTATGGGTACATAGGAAGTGCACATAAGTTCTAAAAGAAGAATGAATCTTCAATATATCTCCATCTAATTGGTTTCAGTCATGGAGAAACGATCACTTATTTGGTTTCCTCTTCCTTAGCACATGGCACATTATAAATACTCCTTGTCTAACCTTACTCATAAGGATTCAGTGCACAAGGTGAAATTGGGAGATGATTATCAGTATCCGATCAAAGGAGTAGGAGAAGCCTCCTACAAGTTAAACTAGGGAAATCCGATGAAGATGAAGGAAGTTCTCTATGTTCCTGGATTGAAGAAGAACCTTCTCCCGATTTCAGCATTAGATGAGAAGGGTTACATAGTAGCATTTGTTGATGGAGAATTTCTTATGTGGCCTAGAGGGAATACTTTTGATAATGTTGTGGTGATTGGAGATCGAGAGGGAGGACTCTACAAATTGAAAGGGAAATCATATTTATCATTATTTTGCGACACTGCAAATTCCAATGAATTAAGGTATAGGGTATTTTCTCACCTACATTAAAAGTCCCTACCAAGTGTGAGAATGATGGTGATGGGACTACGAGAGATCTAGGAAAAACCAGTCCGATTCATCTGTCTTATAATTTACCTTCCTTTATAAAATTTATACACTCTACATAATCTTCTAAGTTCTATACATAACATCATACCAAAACATTTTTTTTCATACTATTTTGGGTTGAGTTTCATTTATGATTCCTTGGGGCCATAGAATTCTGAGATCCAAAACTCCATTACCTCTACTTATTCACCTTCTATGAATTCATACTATCCAAATTTCCCAACTGGAAGTAACATGGATTCCCTTGATAATTCATCTGCCTTGGAATTAAACTCGTGGAGTATGTGGTGAAAAGAGAGTCATTAGAGAAGGTAAGATCAATGTATGTCAGAGTATGTGGTGAAAAGAGAGGCATTAGAAAGATTGGAAGGTAGTCTCAATGTCTCTCATGATATTAGCTAATTAATAAAATTTTGTTATATGATAAATTTAAAAATAAATAATTTATTTAAATTCAATTTAAAAATAAAAAAATAGTATTTGTTATTTTTTTTAATTTTAAAACAATATGCCCAAAGGGGTTGGATCCAATGGTGGAAAGCCAAAAGTTTTTGACCCTTGGTCAAGGTTGAATTCCCATGAGGGCCTAACCTGAATCCACGGGGTCACCTTGACGTAGACAGACACAAGCTTACATAACCAGGGAGAATGTTTTATGGCAAGTTTAATATCACATGGTACGAGGGAGGTTAGATTTGCTAAGCATGGTGCAACATACATGAATGGTCTTTATGTTTCAATGGAGTTCATAGTTATTGCACATGATGTAACTATGGGTACTCTCAAAGTTCAAAAGTCCTTGGAACAATAGGTGCACATAAGTTCTATGAATTCATAGTATCCAAATGCCCCAACTGGAAGTAACAGGGATTCCCTTGACAATTCATCTGCCTTGGAATTAAACTCCTTGAGTATGTGGTGAAAAGAGAGCCATTCGAGAAGGTAAGTTCGATGTCTCTCGAAGTATGTAGTGAAAATAGAGCCATTAGAAATATTGGAAGGTAAGCTCATTGAGATCAAATATCACTATATCAGGGATATGGTGCAAAGGAGAGCAATGAGGATCCAGTACGTGACTACCGAGGAGTAGGTTGTAGATATGTTGACCAAGCCATTGTTGATTTCAAAGTTCACTCACTTCAGGGACAATCTTGGTGTGGTCCCTCCTTAGAAGGAGTGACAAGGTACATATGCATTGTGGGGTAGTGGATGTCCTGGGGACATGTTGTAGCTATTTGAGAGCTACTCAAATAGCTACAAGCACTATTTGAGAGCTACTCAAATATCCACTTTATAACCTATCATGTGCTTACAAGGAGTATTTATAACCTGCCATGTGCTTACAAACACATGGCAGGTTATAAATACTCCTTGTCTAACCTTACTCATAAGGATTCACTGCATAAGGTGAAATTGGGAGATGACTATAAGTATCTGATCAAAGGAGTAGGAGAAGCCTCCTACAAGTTAAACTAGGGAAAGCCAATGATGATGAAGGAAGTTCTCTATGTTCCTAGATTGAAGAAGAACCTTCTCTCGATTTCAGTATTAGATGACAAGGGTTACATAGTTGAATTTGTTGATGGACAAGTTCTTATGTGGCCTAGAGGGAAGGCTTTTGATGATGTTGTAGTGATTGGAGTTCAAGAGGGAGGACTCTACAAATTGAAAGGGAAATAATATTTAGCATTATTTTGTGACACTGTGAATTCCAATGAATTAAGGTATAGGATATTTTCTCACCTACATTACAAGGCCCTACTGAATGTGAGCAAGATGGTGATTGGACTACCAGAAATCCAGGAAAAACCAATCTGATTGATCTGTCTTATAGTTGACCTTCCTTTATAAAATATATACACTCTACACAATCTTCTAAGTTCTATACATAACATCATACCAACATATTTTTTTTTCATACTATTCTGGGTTGAGTTTTATTTTTGATTCCTTGGGGCCATGGAATTCTGAGAGCCAGAACTCCATTACCTCTACTTCTTCACCTTCTATGAATTCATAGTATCCAATTCCCCAACTAGAAGTAATAGGGATTCCCTTGATAATTCATATGCCTTGGAATTAAACTCCCGGAGTATGTGGTGAAAAGAAATCAATTCAAGAAGGTAAGTTCAATGTCTGTCGGAGTATGTGGTGAAAAGAGAGGCATTAGAAAGATTGGAAGGTAAGACCAATGTTTCTCATGATATTAGCTAATTAATAAAATTTTATTATATGATAAATTTAAAAAGAAATAATTTATTTAAATTCAATTTAAAAATAAAAAAAAATACTATGTCTTTTTTTTTTAATTTTAAAACAAAATGCCCAAAGGGGTTGGATCCAATGGTGGAAAGCCAAGATTTTTTCACCCTTGGTCAAGGTTCAATTCCCATGAGGTCCTAACCTAAATCCATGGAGGCACCTTGATGTAGACAGACACAAGCTTATATAAGCAGGGAGAATGTTTTATGGCAAGTTTAATATCACATGGTACAAGGGAGGTTAGATTTGCTAAGCATGGTGCTACATACATGAATGGTATTTATGTTTCAATGGAGTTCATAGTTACTGCACATGATGGAACTATGGGTACTCTCGAAGTTCGAAAGGCCTTTGCACAACAGGTGCACATAATTTCTAAAAGATGAATGAATGTTAAATGTATCTCCATCTAATTGGTTTCAGTCTTGAGCTTCTTCTTGTGGATAATTTGGTTTCCTCTTCCTTAGCGGCATGCCCTGTGAAAGGGCCAATGTGTGCAAAGGCAGTGGGACTTTTCGTAGCTACATTAGCATATGTCGCAACCCTTATCCATCGTACAGAGTCTTAGAACACCAACAGACAAATGAGAGTGCATCACTAATATAGGTGAGATCTTGCAAGCCAAGAGCAAACATCTTGAGATAATCAATCACTTATTTGGTTTCCTCTTCCTTAGCACCATGCCCTGCGAAAGGGCCAAAGTGCGCAGAGGCAGTGGGACTTTTCGTAGCTACACTAGAATATTTTGCAAGCCTTGTCCATCGTACAAAGGCTTAGAACACCGACAAACAGACAAGAGTGTCGAGGAAAGTTAACCGTGTGACATCCAAAGTGGGGCTAAGTCATGGGGTTGTGTGATAGAATGGGAGGAGTTTCCACCAGAACTTGGCCAAGAAAATGTTGATGCTTCTACCTCTCAGTGTGTGATTGATGTTTAGAACGGGTTGGTCACTTTTGCAACTTTGGTGGATAGAAAGGGTTCTATACTTCTAGAACATGGTGAAAGCTCCCATCAACAAGATGATGAGGATAATCTTGTGTGGTTCTTAGAGGACCAATTATGGCTTATCTTCGAATTGAGAGGAGAATGACGGACTAGAAGTTTTGGCAAGCGTTGATGGAACCAAAAATTGAGTCTCTTTATGACATGCTCTCCAGTCCTCAATAGCGTCAACAACATCAGGCACGACCTCTCCAGTGAGTCGTTGTCCCAGTATGGCTCTATACTCCCTAGTGCGATGGCAAAGACAGTTCTACTGGCATATGAATATGCTCTCCACCTATGTTCTATGTTCCGCTTTGTTTAGTTAATAAATAAATAAATATTGTTTCTAAAATAATGCTGAAAAACCATTGGAGAATTTGGATTATACAAAAATAATTACTCAGAGCTGTTGATCTAACTATTTCTCACCATATTAAGCATATCTTAGTGATAGCTTTTCATGAAAACATGTCAACTAGTTGATAGATTTTCAAAAACCACCATCTTTGTTCATCTTTATAGGTTAAAACGTTTTCAAAAACCATCATATTTGTCCACCTGTCATCTATAGTACCATATTTGTCCACTTGTCATATATAGTACCATATTTGTCCATCTGTCAGCTATAGTATCCCTATATCTCTTTACTGTCAGTAAACTATATCTCTTTAGTATGCCTATCTCTTTGTTGCCGGTATTGTCGGATCAGATTTTGTTGCAACCGCCTCTTTTGTCACACTGCCTCCAATGGAATATCTCCAGCAGTGGCTTTCCGCAGCAGTGGCTTTCCGCACTGCATGGCCTCCATGAGCGTATGAGCTTGTGATCGAGTCCCTGGGCTCTCAACGTCGAGTTTAGAAAGCCATCCAAGGCATTATAGAAATCCCCTAGCCGAGCTGACTTCAGTGGCCCTACAATCTTTACATTCAGCCCCAATTCTCGGTACCAGCAACCCCAGGGTCCATCGCCGATGATTCAGACAAAAGTGTCGGAATAATTTCCGGTCCGCAGAAGGTTTTTAGGAGTTTCGAAGATGAGCGGGTGGCCCTTTTCCTTCACTAGCCGACAGGACATGCCCATAACCAGTCGAACCCTTGAAGTAACCCACGTGGGTGAAGAATCCTCCAACAGAACGATGAGATAAAATAGATAATTGAGTCGACCACGGAACCACCAGGCCTTGATTTTTCGTTTTCTCTAGAAAGCCTTCTGGAAGAACGCCGCCATTATTATTTTCCTCGAGATCAGAATTTAACATACCTGGACGCACCACCAAAATGAACGGTCGCCCACTTTCCAGTAAACCCATACCTATCTCTTCGACTTGAGATTTGGATATACGAGCCATGCTTCCGAAGGAAATGTAGAGAACGAAGGATCTGGCCTTCGAATCTAGCCATTTCCCACAATTTGTTTATGCCCACAGACTTAATGATGTAGAGAACTTCCTCGGCTTCAAGATAAACAGATGGAAGAAACGGACCGAGTGAGAAGATGGTAGATGTTGTGTTTCGAAGCATTTCGCTAGGACAACATGTAGACTATCCTCAGGATTTTCCCCACGGCTTCGCTGGTGGCTACATGGTGAGAGTATTTGGTAAAGAATTTCACTTCCTCTATGAGTCTCTGCACACGCTCCGTTATAGCCTTGTGGAGGTCGAGAAGCATTGGCAGTGTCATCCAAATGCAGAAATTCCATTATTGTACCCTCTATAATGTCTTCATTATGTTCCTCTAGTGTGGTATATGCTTGCTTTCCTTGTTAGAAAAGGGCATTGGTTTTCTGTCGGATTTTACTTGAACTTGTCGATAGAAGAAGCCATATCCTCATTCCTTTGATTTAATTCCAATCTAATATGGTTCATTTTTGTATTAAGAAGCCTACTTATGGTGGTCTCACAGTTAGAGGGATTTTGCTCTGTGGTCTCACAGTTAGAGGGCTTTTGTTCTGCGCCCCTGGAAATAATCGTTGCAAAACATTGAAATTAGATGAGTTGTCAAGGCTAGAAATTATTGAGATCTTTAGATTTGATTGACGTTTCTTAGTGTAAGAAACTCAAGAGAATACAAGGATTGGGGCATTTGATGAAACTTTGTACACAAAATATTGTTTTTGCAAGGAAATACCAGAGCTGCCAGGCATTTGATTTTGTTAGTGGAGCTTAATTCTCGTAACTGTCCCAAACTGCAGTGGGTTGGGGGAGCTTTTGAGAAGCTTTGTCAATGATTGAAGGAAAACCTCCACATAAGATGGTACTAGGTAGTACTGTGTTATGAAGAGCAAAAGCAACAATTGTTTAGTGTTTATGTGATGATGAGTCTTGAAAGTGTTTAATGGTTATAAAAATAGTACAGGATTAGACCGAACTACCTCGTAAAGCTGATAATTTTAATTTGTTCTATTTGTCAATAAGATGGCAGTTCATATTCCATGGAAGCTCAACATTTCTATTCTCATTCATATATATGTTTATCTTCAAAGTTGTTTTGTAGATATCTGTCCAATATGACAAAAGAGCAAAGCTGCAAAACTTTATTCCTGTTCTGTAGCATTTTTTTTAATATTATATAACATGATAGAAGAGTCTATATGGGGATGACTCAATGGGCAGTGGTTATGAAATTTATTCATTATATTAAATGTATATATGTAGGTTTCATTTCTCACTCTTTTCCCTTCCCATCTTCAAAGGTATGTTATCATGTCTCAATTACACATAGAGAGAGAATACATACATATATGATTTGTTACTTTCCTTTAGGGTAACAAATCCGAGTTTAGAAACCTAAATAAAAAATTACAAACCTGAATCAAAAGAATTGAAGAGTTTGTAATTTTTTCCGATCCCAAAATGTTATTGATAAATTCATCTCCATAGGAATAGGTGGATAGAAATCTCCAAAGTCTTTCATATTGACATGACACACTATGCAAACACATCACCTTAAGTTGTTGCTTCAAGTAATATAACAACACCTTCATAACAATGACAAGTCTTCCAATTTCATTAGACTGGTTAATTGTCTTCGTATTGATCCATTAAATGAGTTGAAACCCAAGTCCAATGAGTACAAAAGATGACATTTACCAAGTTCTGGAGGCAATAGGCCCATCAATTTGTTGGAAGAGAGATTGAGTTGCCGGATATAGGAGAGTTTCCCCAGTTATGGATGAATGGTGTCGCTCAGTCTATTAATGGATAGGTCAATGGAGCTCAAATTTTTTCTCTTCCCTAAGCTTGAGGCTATTTCGCCTTGTAGATTATTATCCTTCATATCTAGATATTCCATCTGAAGATTTGATCCCATAAATTGGATGGGGATAACACCAATCAAACCATTGTTGTCGAGTCTCAATTGTCTCAAGCTCATATAGTTCCAAATATCCATAGGAATTCCCCATTCGAATAAATTGTTCCCCATCAACATAAGCTCCAACTCGCCAAAAGAGCAAAGTGTCGAAGGTATTATTCCAATGAGGTGGGTTCCTAGTTACATCGAATCTAGTGAGATTGTTTCTGGCACCAATTTCTGGCGAAATTAGACCAGAAAATTGGTTGTCAAATATGAAAAAGTATTTCATATGTCTCAGATTGCAAATATCAGAAGGTATTTCTCATGTGAGACTTTTTTTTTGTAAAGATAAAGATTCTCTAGATGACTCCCTCATCTAAAGCAAGAATGGGGCCTTAGGGAATTTTCACACAAGAACAAAGTTTGTAATTCTTGCAAACCACCCAGCTCTAGAGGAATGAATCCCTCAATCTTAATTCTGTGTAACCTCAAATATGTCAACTGCCTACATCTATGGAGCTCTGAAGGGATGCTTATTTTATTGTTTTTTTAATTTTAATATTTTTTCCTATCTGGGTCTTAATCCAGATCACATAGAAATCTTTGTAAATGAAAATGGATTTGAATCTACATACGAAGGATATGAATCTATTTATATTCATAATTAATGACTATAATTCATGACTATTTAGAATTTACATAATGCTCAATGCCAGTAGCTAGACAATGAATTCGAATTCAAATAAAGTACAGAGAGTTCTTGCAATGATACAAAGGAAGAGGGTATGCATCCCGTGAGTTGATTTTGTTAAAATGAAAACATTGAAATACTACTACAATTGCCCAACTCCCATGGTATTTTCCCATTGAAACGATTATCTGACACATCAATTTCGGTAAGACTGTTGTAGTTATCGACAAGCTCTTTGGGTATGTGGCCTTCAAGCATATTGTTGGTAAGGTAGAGAGGTATGCCAAACTCTATAACTTGCTTGAGTTTTCTAGAATTTCTCCATGCAGTGGATTGTGATAAAGATAAAGCTTTGCGAGGTGACAACATTTAGTTATGGAAGAGTGTATTGTTCATGATAACTTATTTTCTACCAACCATAACGTTGAGAGAGTTGTGAGATTTCCAACGTTTGATGTAATTTCTCCAGTGAAGTAGTTTTGGTTCAAGTAAATCTCCTCCAAGAGAGGGAACCCATTCAAAAATGGAAGGAATGGTTTCTGTCAGGGACAAGTTAGAATAGAACCACAATTCAAGTAAAATAAGAAGGAACTAGATAACTAATTTTATAATGAAATAAGATGTTGGACAATTCCTAAAACTAAGTGAGATGAAAATTTTTATCATCATTGTAATATTAAAGAGAAAGAGATGGAAAATGATTTTTTTCTTTTTCTTTTTCTTTCAAATATCTTTTCTCTACACACATTAAATAATTTAATTTCAAAATATTTATAACAATTATTTTTTATGTTTTTTATTAAAATTAATTAAAAAAATAATTAATTTAAATGAAAAATAATTATTATCATATTAATATTAAATGAATTATAAATTAACTAAATTAAGTTATAAAAAATATGAAATTGTAAAATAATATATAAACGATTTGAAATACTTAATAATGTTTCTCATAATATATTTAAATAACTATTTCATGATATATTTTAATATTGGTATATCACATGGAAAGAAGTTATATTATGATGTATTATTAATAAGTTATATTATGATGTATTATTTTAGTATTAAACTTTTGAAAAGGATATATATTTTTTTTAATTTATTAAAAAATAAAAAATATAATAGGATTAAAAAATAAAATAATACAATGGGATTTGTATAATATAAAATAATTCAAACTCATTATATAGAGGCGATAAACATAGTTATAACATGGAAGACATAAATATGGTTACTTTGACATGGACTTTAATTAATAGGTTGTTTTCTTCTTGTGATTCGCTATGTGATATATTTTCTTCTTTGTGTTGTTGTAATAAGAGCTATTATGGTTGTAATTGATCCATAATCGAAACTGGTTAAGTAAATCATATACGATGTGCTATATTCTCTTTTTTGTCTTGGTGTAATAAGAATTATTAATTGATCCATAATGGAAACGAGGTAAGTAAGTATCGAAACCAGGTAAGTAAGTGAAGCATGTATCTTTAGGCTCGACATTTTTATTTAGGTTGGGTATTTTTATTTTCCATGGGGCATGGAAAAAATTAATAGTTGATTTTGATCCATGTTTATTGGATTCTTTATTTCGATTGCATATTTATGATATTCAAGGAGAATGGATTGCAAATTTAGGATATTCAATAGATATGGAGTATTTTTTTGTCAATGAACAGTTTAGACAAATGATGTAGGTGTGCTAATCAAGTGATTGATTCTGATTCCAAATCACTTTTTTATTTGTTTCTTATTCTCTGACCATTAATGGTCAATCCAATGAGTTTGATTAATTTCAGTAGCTTCTTGAAGTACCATTTAAGGTATGATGATGCATAAACAATTTTCTCTCTTACCTTGGGGGGATCATTCTTTACAAGTCAATTTTGGCTATAGCATTTTGGGTTCTAGGTTTACTATTAAAGATTGAAATTCATTTTCCTTGTGAGAGTCTCCTTTCTTTACAACTACGCACAAGTGGTTCCTATTATTTTATTTTTTTAATCGACGAAGCTTAAGGCTCAAGCGTAACTCCATGTTAATTATACATCCATATTCTCACTAGTAGGTCCAGACTCATCACCAATTCCTTCCGAAGTTTTAATCATCACAGGCTATTTTCTTGCTATTTTACTGTTAAAGATTGAAATTATTTTTCCTTGTCAGAGTCTCGTGTCTTTACAACCATGCACAAGTGGTTCTTATTATTTTTTGTTTTGAGCCAACGAAGCTTAGGGTTCAAGCATAACTCCATGTTAATTATGCACCCATGTTCTCACGAGTAGGTCCAAACTCAAAACCAATCCCTTTCGAAGTTTTAATGCTATTTTCTTGTTATTTTTCTCATATGGCACTCCTGGTTTTTGAAGTTGTGATCGTTGGAGGCTATGTACTTGTTGTTTCTCTCATATGGCATTCTCGGTAACCCAGGACACTCTCCAAATCACCCTTCTCAATAGGATACAATAAAGTCACTTGAAATAGGGTTGGGGAGTAAATGGTAAAATCCCATCAATATGCTTTTGCTTGCCCTAAAACTTTGTTACCAGAAATAGTATAGCAGGTTCTTCTTTCTTTGATAAATGATCAGTAACTGAAATGGGATAGAAGTGCCATTTCTTCATCATTTCTCATGATGATATCTAAAAAACATTAGCCACAATTAAATAAAAATGAAAAACAAAAGAAAACAAAAAAAAAACACTTAAACTTTTCTATGTGAATGCATATTGATTTGTAACTTAAGAAATTACATTTTGTCTATTACTTTTGAGTTTTAAATGGTTTTGGACGAACTAAGATATACGTTATATGTATAATATCCATACTCTAAGGGGGGTGGACTGTTTCTTATCTTGAAACTCTTAGCCCCCCATATCTTGTTCCATTTCCATTTCCCGTTTTTCATTTTTGGTGACATAGAACATAGCTATGAAGAGAGGGAAGGCCCTATTGTATCAACATCGTCCCCTAATTTTGTGACTATGGAAATGCTAAATCCATATTACGGTTGATTTCCGTAAGAAGTATACAAAAACGAAAGCACAATGCATGGACTGATTTGCACATGTTTAGATATCAAATTTGTGGGTGTAGGTGTTGTGTAAATAGGACCTGTTGTGTGTTGTATTTTGGATTTTTGAGTTATGCATGGATCGATTTGCACATATGTGTAGATATCAAATTTTTGGGTGTAGTTGTTGGGTAAATAGGATCCATTGTGTGTTGTATTTCCTATTTTTGAGTTAACATCCTTCAAGGGTGTTCTATGGTAAACATTTACACAAAGTGATTTTCATAGATTGCAAAACAATGCCTAAATTATCCTACAAATAGTCACAAACTACAAGAATAGAGTTGTTAGATATCATGTCATCTACCCTTTAACCTCCCTTAGATAGAACATCACTTGCAAGCTCAATAATGACATCGCAACACGATTTGAGTAACAAAACAAGAAATATCGCACAACAACATGGATCCTCATATATAAAACCATGCATGAGAATAACAACAATCGTATCCATGTCATGCTCCCATGGTAACTACAACCAACAAGATTTCTACTAGAGCAACACTCTAAGAATCAAATAGCCTTGTAGCTCCTATAGTCTAGAAACATGACCATAACTATTACATATCAATCAAGAGAGAAATTGTGTAGTAGCTTGATGAAAGCAAGATAAATGAATCCCCCCAGAAGCAACATCTCCAAGGCAAGAAATATAATATAAACCGATGGGTGCATGAAGTTATTCATGTTGGGAGATACCTCAAAGTATATCTTGTTTGGACACATTGGACGATTCTCAAATTGATATCTAACAAATAATACTTTCCCCCTTAACCCCCTTTCCCTCTCTAGTATCATTGAAGCTGAAGACGAAGACAATAATGCCAAAATCATCCATCGTTGCCTCACAACCTTGACATCATTGGTGTAACTGCTACAGATGCAACCAAAGCTGACAAGTTTGACTGCCAAATATCAGTGACTACACAAAGCCTTAATATTACTAATTGAGTAGGAGAAGTTCATAATCGAAATGAATTCAAACATCATCGAACTAATTTTTCTATTGCAATGCCCGACACTAATTTTGTAAATTATTTTGTGTTGCCTAGGTGCGAGAAACACAATTTCTTTGAAGCGCCTTTATCTGTCTATGTGTTGCATGCACAATTTTTTTAAAGTGTTAGAAACCCAATTGTTTGCGAGCATGTTTATATGCCAATGCACTAAGTTTGTAAGTTGTTTTTTGTTTCCTAGGTGTTGGAAACACAATTTCTTTAAAGTGCCTTTATATGTCTATGTGTTGCACACACAATTGTCTTAAAGTGCTAGAAACTCAATTGTTTGAGGACATGTTTATTTGCCCAGTTCATATTGCATATTCAACTTTTCCATTCATGTTGTACATCCTTGTATATTTAGTATATTATATTTATTAATAAATAACCAATCTAGATCAAGCCATAAATGAAGCGTCACATTTTTAAAAACGAAAAAAATGCAATTTCCTCAACATTCTCATTCACCCGCTAAGAAAAGAAGGTGTGCTAGTATAGGGGAGATCTTGCCAACCAACTCCAAGAGCATAGATCTTGTTGGAAAAGAATGTAAACATATAAATGCAATCATGAAGCTCACCCTATTGACTTCCCGAACACACATTTTTTTATTCATTATCATTATAAGGATATATACAGAATACATTGAGTACATGGACGATCATAGCATAGCGTCTACTTTATTTTATTAAGAGCTTTACATAGATAAGATGGCGACGATACTACAGACTTCTCGTACCATACAGAGAAGGACGAGAGCATACACAGTTGTAGTAATAGATAGTAAATGATAAGTAGATACAGAATCTAGTGGGCAGGAAGCCAGAGAACCTCGCTGTTGGGCACGAACTGGCAAACGCGTGCAACACCGGGCTTGACATTGAGCACCTTGAAGGCCAAGTGCTGAGGATTCCACCCGCTCGTGTCTGTGTGACACACCGCGACTCCCTCTCCACTGCTGCCATCTTCGCCCTTGAGGGACACCCGTGCGGTGGTGATGTGCTGAGATTCATGGCAATAGTAGACAGCGTATGCATATGTCTCGCTATGACAAACCACTGGCTTTGAACCGGATTTGCTATGGAATGGAATCCCAGTGATAGTATATTGCTGAGACTCGAGCTTGCAGCGTACATTCGACATTCAGACTACTGGTCCCCAGTGTAGATGTGGCGTAATCAATCATGGATTCCAACGATGTCGTGCAATATTTGCTCTTCCCACTATTTGCAGGACCTTCACATCCTTTTAAAGTTTGCTTCATAGCAAGGGTCGTGTCGGATCCTTGGGATATATCGAGTTTCTCCAGGGCTACGGACAATTTATCAGAGGAGAATGGAATAGCTTCGACCAAACGACGCGGAAGGAAGAATACTCTACTGTCACAGCTTGATCTCTTGAGCAGTGTACTGTAGAGCGTCAATTTTGTTCCAGTGTGTAAGTCCTTCTCAAAGAAATATATCGTCGACAGGAAAGGGTCGGCTATGATTTCAGCGTCGTCTGCCGCAGAACCGTAATGACTCTGTGAGACCTGACTGGCCACGCTCTCTGGCCCTCCTTTGCGGCCAAGTTTAGGTGTAGGGTAGGTTCTCCAATAGAAACTTTCTTACCCTCCTCTTCTGGGATGACAAAGGGGAGATGAGTCCCCGCAGAGTATCGGGAATGGGCGTCGTTGGCAGGTTCAGATGCCAGTAACTCAGTGTCGGAGAGGTAGAAGACTTGGCGTGCATTGCTTCCCTGCCCACCACGACATACTGAAGAAAAATGTAATGTCCCCCACCTCTTAGAGAGGTAATGAGGAGACTCAGGGGCACCCCCACTAGGTCATAGTCTCACACTGAAGGGGGAAAAGTCAAGAAGTTAAAAGTTATATTTTTAAGTTGACTTAAGAAAGGAAAAGGAAATGAGTAAAAGATAACTCAACAGAATAATAGAAGATTAACCCTCGGAGTTAACCTAACTCAACAAAGAATTAGAAGGAAAAGTATAAGTAAGAGGCTAGGGTGCACCTATTACTCATTCTGGTTTTGTATTAGCATTTGCTATTGCTCTTGAGCATTCAGTTTGGGGGTTTTGCTGTACA
>JZKD02S1675706.1:1291243-1309708 GCA_000966675.3 Picea glauca
ATCACTTGAGGATATATTACTAATATCCTAAATGAATAATACAAATATAGGTGACAATTTAGACTTAGTGATTGGTAAAGGTAAGCCATAGGCTAACAATCCCCCCCTCAATCACAACTCCAATCACAACAACATGGCATAAATGGCTCACTAGCCAACGCTTATGTATTCACTCCATTGTTACATATTTATAGTATAGTGGGTGATGCCACCTCATAGAGATATTTTCTCTAGATCCTAAAATCATGCATGGTGACTAGGCTAGGCAGTCTTAACTAACTCATTAGTCATCACTTGAGGATATATTACTAATATCCTAAATGAATAATACAAATATAGGTGACAATTTAGACTTAGTGATTGGTAAGGTAAGCCATATGCTAACAATCCCCCCCTCAATCACAAGTCCAATCAATAATACCAAAAAATAAGCATAAACTGGTATCAATTCCAAGTCTTCATACTAAAACTCACATGCTGAGCCTCAATGAAGAACTGCTCGAAAAACTGCCTGAAAAACTGCCAATCTGGATGTTGAACATGTTCATTTGAAATGAACTGGAAGAGAGTTGAGATATGGAAGTGATCAGCTGCAATATCTAGACATTCCCTGATTGCTTGACATTTTGATCATTTTGCCAAGTATTTTAGCTAGAAGAATCTGATTTCTTCTGCTAATGGGTGAACATGTAGTATCTCCACTCGACTATCAGTGTATCACTGAAAGCTCTCTATGAATCTGTGGTTTGGGATAACTACTGACCAATTGATACCATGTATCTAATGGTTTTTGGATAACCACTAACCAATCTTGACACTTTTAGGTGTCCATCAACATCCCAATGTATAATGTTTATGATTCAATTGCAAGTCATTGAACCATAATCCTGTCAAAGCCTACCATCTCTGGAAAATCTCACAATGTAATCATGTGAGCTAGGATGCATGCAAATTGTTTACTTAATGTAAACTCCAATCTGATGAGAGTGAACCAAGGGAAGTGAATCAACTTCTAGTCTGACACATCCCTGAAAATTCCTAACAACTCAATCAAATGCCAAGCTGCAATGCAGAAGGATCCTCTTGTTCTCTGCTAGGTCGAATGACCATCTATGTCAACCAAGCATCCACATCATTTCTCTCAAAATAAAAATCAATATCCCAATTATGTATGATTCAATTGCAATTCATTGAACCATAATTCTGCTAAATTTTGTCATCTACAGACTGTAGTTGCCCATTTGGCAAATTTCATGCCCATCTAGCATACTTGATGTTTGTTGTTATCGAAACTTTCAGTTTGACAACCAATTCCATCATCAATTTCCCCCTTTGTTAGCTGAAAGGAGAGACTAGAAGTGGTTTCATGAACCATCTTTACTGGAATTTTGAACTCCCCCCCTTAAGGTGCACAAGAGTTTCATCATTGTACTCCCCCCTTCTAGGCTCAAGAGAGTATCGTACTTGTTTTATTTTGAGTACAACACAAAGTGGGCATGTAAAAAAAACCACATGCTATCTCATCCCGTGAGGGCCATGCTCGAAAGCTACACCATAAGGGGACCACTTATGTGAGGTACAACAATGTTATGTGATACAAGATTGGTCTTTACTCAAGATTGAATTCTTTAGTAAGACTTATATAATCACTTGGTTGTTGATGACCACCGCTAAGCATCAATCCACTCATAGTGAATCTTCAATCTTGCATGTTTCTTCAGTGTTGAACATCTGTCTGAAGAATGGTTATGCTTGCCACAATGTTGGAAAGGGTGGAGATCAAAACATTGATTCTTCTTGTGACCAACTCAATTACAATGTTGGCACTTATCATTCTGATGCTGAACTTGAACAGGTGAAGTTGAAGCATCTTGAAGGAATCTATCACTTTGGAACTTGATTGGTCTGGAATAATCAGGAATATGAAAGGTAACTTCCTTGTCATATCCAAGTCCTGTTCTATTTTGGTTGTAGATGATTTCTTCCCAAGGTCTGATGATGGGCTTGGAAAGAGTATTATGAACTTGTTTCTTTGAAATCTTTGGAAGTGGATTTACTGCATGTTGATGCATCATTGAAAGGTTTTCTTTACTGAAATCAAAATAAAACTCTTGAAATGCAGGTTCATGAATAGATTCAACTTCGTCTGAAACTAATTTTGAAGTTGTATCACTGTGTTGTTCCTTCACTGACTGTTGATCAAAAACATAATCATCATCATCATTATCATCATCATCATTATCATTATAGAGATGGTTGTTTTGAACAAAAACTAGTTCGGAACAATTCACTGGCTGTTGATTTTTGAGATCTATCAACTCACCATTCAATAGTTGGGATAGAGATTGAAGAAGTTTAACTTTAGCTTGCGTCACTTACAAACAAGTTAGCACAGATTGAAGAGTTTCTTTGTTCAATATCACAGTGTTATCTTCAATGGTGTTTATTAGAGTGTTCAGTAACTCTAATAATTCGAGACTTCGAGCCATTTTAAAACACTAAAAAAGGTCTCCTTGTACAGGCAGATCCTGAATACAATTTGACTCAACAGAAGAAGGTTTATTTGCAACTCGCTCACTTGAATCGCTCTCTTGGAATTCACGCTCACTTGATTTTGTTTCACGCTCACTTGTACTCTTCTTTCTTTCTTCCAAGAAGTTGAGGGTGTCGGTTACCAACGAAAATGCATCCCAAAGTATTACAATGATTTGAGTTTCAAGTACTCATCCTAGTCAATTTTACTCAAAATGACAATAGACTCTTGGGTGTCGGGCTTAGCTGAGAATGCACAAAAAATAATATTTGCAAGTTTACAATGAATGTTGACTTCAAAGTTGAATTACTCTTCAAATTTGAATGTGTTATCGATGCTTTTGAGTCTGCTCGACTTTTTCATTGCTTTAGTATTCTTTGTCGATGCTTGATTTGCATTACTTTTTCTTGAATATTCTTTGCATATGCTTGTTGTTGAATTTCAATTTGATCAACAACTTAAATGGTGTTTATTTTCCAAATAAAATTTGTCAAAGACTAGACAAAAATTATCATCTTCAAGGATAAAATCATCCTCTAGCACATTCACAATCACACACAAACACAAATGTCCTTAGACCCCCTTATTCAATTTTGGGGTGGTCTAGAACAAACGTCGACCAAAAAACATCATTTTATTAACTTAGCATGATTAAAATATTTATTGTCCTTGAATACGAAAACAACCATTATAGAAGACTCATTTAATCTTTTGCTCAATTTAATGTTGGCATAGCTCAAAACAAAATTTATAAAGCTTCATAAGAGTAGATTTGTTGCTCTCCAGATGGAACCATTCATCACCGTTGCAACAATTCTTACTCTCCTCCAAAAATAGATCTTTAGGCATCCTCCCCTCTATTATAGGAATGTATATATTACGAGCTCTTGGCTGCTACAATATCCTTCGCAATCACCCTCTCAGTGATACTCCTCCATGCTACGGCTACAAGATCTAAAATGCAAAGATCTCATAGTAAGAGCACAAAAAAAGGGCTATTTGTAACATAATATAGGCAAAAAAGATACGTGTAATCCATATCTAATTCCACGATATGCATGTTGTACAGATAGCTGGGAAAGGTAGATTTTGGTCATTCGATAATGGTCTTCGAGTTCACAAATCATAATGGACAAAAACCAAGAAAATCATGGTTACATAGGATGTAAAACTTAGTCATTCACGTTGCACGTAAATTAGAAGGATCAAACCCATAAAGGATCGATTAAAATAATAAACCCTTAACAAAAAATGCCCAAATAGATCATTGCACTGTTTTGGATCAATCTTTCCAATTGCTCTAGCCACTTTTGTCTAATGTAGAATAGTTATTCCAGATCTGCAATTCAGATGTGCATCACTAAACACTAACTGATTCATATTTGTGCATTCATTCGATCCAGGCGCCTTCGCTGATCGGTGGGGGGCGATTTAGTTGCAAATCATAGGCCATGCGAATTATACTCCCAAAGAATGTGTTGAATGTCATACCCTTTCATGGCCATGGAACTATCTCAATTTGGTCCTCTCTTGTGGCCCTTTCGAATTTCTGAACAACTGGTCAGCAACTCAAATCTTGGAATGTGAAACGCTCTCAACAGGGGTCAGGAACAACTTGTTTTCTTCATTCATGGAGTTGGAAAGGAAGTACAACCAGTGCATCTATGTCTCCAATGTATCAAAATTACATCAAGATTTAATAGATCAGATCTTTCTTTCTCACTCATTAATCATTCTCTTCCCATAAATCTTTCTCTTCCCATATGAGCTTCCACCAACATCATTTCTTCACCATGGCTCTGATACCAATTGATAAATCAGAAACAAGAACAACAACAACATGGCGGAAATGGCTCACTAGCCAACGCTTATGTATTCACTCCAATGTTACATATTTATAGTACAGTGGGTGATGCCACCTCATAGAGAAATTTTCTCTAGATCCTAAAATCATGCATGGTGACTAGGCTAGGCAGTCTTAACTAACTCATTAGTCATCACTTGAGGATATATTACTAATATCCTAAATGAATAATACAAATATCGGTGAAAATTTAGACTTAGTAATTGGTAAAGGTAAGCCATAGGCTAACATCCGAAATGCAATTTTTGAAGTAGCATGGCCAGATCATGGGTGGATGGGTACATTACATCTTTAGTGTCATTGTTGGGGACAGTTTAAGAAATTTTATTTTCCCTGCATAGAACAACAAATAACCTACTCCTTGGTGGTAAACAAGATCAGGTCAGCTAAAATCGTTGACATTATGACTCCACAATTGTAATCATGACATCTAGAAGGATACATAGTAGAGAAAATATAGATTCAAAGAAAGTTCTAGCACTTTCAAATCTAGAAAAATTATTATCTCATAAGAACATTTGTCAAATACAAGATTCATCTTCTACATGTAAATATTCTTCAAATAATCCAAAATTAAAATAAAAAATTCCATTGATTTCTATTAAAGAATCATCTCCTACTTCTTATAATAAAGGAAAGTATTATATTAGTCCAAAACTATCTATAAAGTTTTCTCCTGAAAATTTCCCAAAGGTTTCTCCTTGGAATTTTCCTAATCTTTCTCCTATAATCTCTCCAATAAATTTTCCCAATGCTCCTTTTGGAGAAGAAGAGTCTTTTAAAACCCTTTTCAACCATCTAACTCCTGAAATTTTAAATTTATTGCTTGAAAATCTAATGTCTAGTAATATTCCTCAACAACCCCCACAATAACCTAAACCACTTCCACCAAGAGTTTTCAATAAAGCAACTACAAGATATGCTCTTCCTAATCTTCCTATAAATTTGAATAATTTTCCAAAAAATTATCTTAAACTATTAATATTTAATCAAATATGTTTTCTTTAGGAAAAGTTGGGATTAGAATTGATTCACGAGATTGAGAGAAGAGAAAACAAAAAGAACAATTTGGTAAATATGTTTTAAATAAAGGAAATCAAAATGATTAAATTGAAGAAATTACCATAATAATTAAAGATATGTCTAATCAACTAGCTAGAACGGAAACTCAAAGGAGGAGACCTGATAATAGGAATTCAAATTGGTTTAGAATACCTTATAATCCTCCTCAACTTTTACAAAGAGAAAAAATGAAGTGAAGATCAACCAATACAATCACCTTTAAGGAATGAAAATATGGTTGATGACTTTGTTGAGGAAGAATTTGAAGAAACCGATGAAGAAGTAAATATGATTGAAGGTGACACTTCTTATATACATTTGACTCAAGATGAATATAAAAATTATTTAAGTTTCAATCAATATTTTGATGAGGAAGATAATAACAATCAAACTGAAATGCCCCCATCACAATATAGTTTATTCACAAACTCTTTACAAGTTGAAGCTCCTAATAAGTATGATATTAGACATAGAGTAAATGAAACTAAAACAAATAATCAAGGTCAAGTAGACAAAGTTCTTAATAAAGACAAAGGTAAAGAAGTGTCATCCTTGGAAAAAAACCCTGATCATGAAGTAGTAAAAAAACTAGTTGTAGAGGATAAGGAAATTGAGAAGATAAACAACTCATTCAATTTAGAAAATGAACCGAATAAAATAAAAATTCATGTTCCCATATTAGAGCTTTATAAAAATACTATCTATCATAAGAAAATGTTGAAAATGATGGATTTCTCAAATGCAGTAACTCAACCTAATAGCTTAAGTTTACAGGATGAAAGGCCCACTGTAACGTTTGGACCTCATATTGAGGAAAGAGGAGATGCAATGGCTCCCTTTTATATTAATTTAATCATCCATGATCATCTCTTACATAATTTTATTCTTGATTTAGGTGCTTCTCATAACTCAATGAAAAAAATAATCATGGAGAAGTTGGGATTAGAAATCACAATACCTTATCAAGATTTGTATTCCTTTGATGCTAGAAAAGATAAATGTTTGGGAATGATCAAGGATTTAGTAGTAAATTTGTCTCAGATTCCTGTAAAAAACATCATGATGGATGTGGTCACCTACATGAAATATGGTAATTGATTGCACGTGAAAGGAGGAAGTTAGCTAGAAATAGTTAGACATTTTGGTCCATTTTGTAACGGGCTAAGCCCTAATGTAAATGTATAAATATGTATGATTTTTGGGTAGAAAGTAGTATGAAGTTTGGAAAGCATGTTATGGAAGAGTGAAGAGATAAGTGTGCACTATATGTGTGAAAGACAATGGCATATTCGGTCGAACTGAAATATCATGTATGAGCATAGTGCATACCCTTTGTAAGAAATGATGTCAAATAATAATATAAGAAGTCTACCATTATGGATGTAGCCTAGTTTGGGGTGAACCACGTTAGATATGTTGTCCTTGTATTTTGGTGTGATGGTTTTGTTTCCTGTTCTGATTATGTCGCACACTTAATGAATGAATGGTTAATATGATGATGTTATTTTATCTAATGGTTCTGTGCATTTGATGAATGGTATAATGAATGAATTTTAAGTATTTTGGTAAGAAGGAATGCCTCCTATCCCTTAATGACTGTGGAAACCTAGTTCCTGCAGTTCCCATAGATACCTCAAGTGAGACTTCACTTGCTTGTGGGTAATGCAAAAAGGGTTGATATCTCTAGGGCTTTGTTGGTGAATTAATGTTGAACCTCGAGTTTTCCCACTGTGCACCAACAATAACTATGTAGATACATTTTTGGTTATTCCTCAAGGAGCAGAGTTAGAAAATCATCTTGTCAAGACCATAACTTTTGAATGTATAACCTCCATTTTAGGCATTGTTTAAACTACTAAACAACTTATTCCAAGAAATTAAATATTGAAAATCTAGTCTACCCACAAGGGGCTTAGCTAAAATTGCAAAAATGGCATGGGAAGAGACTAGAAAATGTGTTGATAGTTCGATACATGAAAAACTGCTGCAAAATGAGCAAGGTTAAGAACCATTTCTAAAACAATGGTATATTTGAATTTCCACTTGTATAATTTTCATCGGAACCCCTTTCATCGAGATATCTAATTTGCATATTTTCTTTTTTTTGATATATGATGGCTTCTTCCATCTTTGTTTTAAATTAAATTATCCCATGATCCCTCCAATGGATATTTTCCACTTCTTTTCCTCTACATCAAAATTTATTTATTTAATATTTGAATTGTAAGTTTACCTTCATTTTCCTATTCTAAGGATTTCTTCTAACTCGCTTTTCCAGGATAGTCTTAATGCTTCCTTATTAGGTTCCTACCCTCATCTCAAATACTCACATCAAGATTTTACCATTGATGGATATTTTAAGATTATTTCTACTAAGACCCTTACTTAATTAGAGATAATAAATTATAGGCCTTGTTAGCAACAATTGTGGTATCGGGGAACAAAGGTACGTAGGTCTGCAAGATTGCACGATAGGTGCCCAAGCACAGCACACAGAAGAAATCTGTTAGGGGCTCGAGTCAAGCAAGCAAGCCTGATCATGGACATGAGAAGCAGCGAAAGAGATCTAGACCGTCCATCTGAGAAAGGACGCATGGCAGGAGATCGACGTCATCAGGAAAGTCCCGACAGGGAAGCACCCATCATCGAACTTGAAGCCATCGGGATATCAGGGATCTTAAGGAAGAGTGATTTGTGCACTTCAAAAGTGCGAACCATGAAACTCCGATGGAGAGTATGGTCAAAGGCATATGGTAGTGGTCACTTGGACCAGGGCCTAGTCAAAGGGCTAGCACGGAAGGCACATCGACAATCGAAAAATCGTGAGTCTCGTGGACACAAACATTGTGTCATCGTGAACACCGAAACTCCGATGGAGGGTTTAGTCACACGAAGACATGTCATATGGATCATGTTCTAGCTGGTAGGGTCTAGCTCACAAAGGTGGAGCTCATCGCATATTGGGTATCGGATTTTGGGAAGCTGGCACCCCTTACTTCTTGCACTTTGAAACTTCAAACCTTGAATTTTCGATAGCGCCCAGAATCGGGCCCACGGATTTGGCGCCTGGTCATCGAGAAGGAGGCCTGGGTGAGGGGCGTTTATGTTTTTCATTCTGCCTCTCAGGTCCCGATGAATCAGTTAATGCAAATGAGGAAGGTGGGTGATACATCATCTCCTTCCTTAAATAGAAGGTTAGAAAGGAGCGTGTACAGAGACAGGTTGTTAGTTCCTCCTGACAAAGATCGCGTCTGAACGACGACTACATGGGAATTCTACCCAATGTCTGCATGCGTAGCCTAGCAGAGAAGCTCCTCAATGTCAAGAATTGAATTCATGATATGATCATGCCTTGAGCACCGGAGTCAGTTCCAAGTATATGTAGGCATTTCTACCATTTCTGTAGAGGATCGATGGTGGAGTAGAGCTCCCGGTTGTAAAGTTTTAATGAAGCATTGTTGCTCTGGTTATGTATGGACTTTTGATATTTCTTGCCTTATGAATGCTAGATTCTTTCATGTCTTTGTTCACACTGTGTTAGAGCAGCTTGGAATTAGAGGATCCAGTCGAGATGTAGCTATTATGGGATGATGTTGTAATGGATCACTGTAATAGTTACAGAGCCTCTAATTGGTTTCTATGATTTATTTAAATGCTAAATGACTTGGAATTGGAGGATCCAGTCAAGTCCCATTTCAATTTCTTGAAGCCCTGAACCAGGAGGATCCTACTTTCAGAGTTTTTCCCCTACGAACGACTGCAAGCTGGATGCCCAGAGCTATTTGTTCACTTTCTCCTAAGTCTTCCACCTGCTCATCTATTAATCAACCCACTGGCTGAAGTTAGGATTCCAGACCTCCTCTGTTCTTTACATATCAGACTCATTCCCTGAGTTAGAGTGATACCTCCTAGAGCCATTATCTCCATTCGATCACCCCTTATAAACAATCATGACATAAAACTGATGGGCATTGGGCTTTGCTCCTACAAGCAATCCAAGAGTTACTTCCGACACTAACATTTCTGGCGCCGTTGCCGGGGACGAAGTTGAAGATTTTCCCTAGGCAGAATGACATTAAGCCTCTGATTCTGAAGATGCATCGGACATCAGAGCCCTTAAAGATTGTTGCTGTGCACCTGGCGACTCCACTGTGGTGACTCCATTGTTTCCACATCACTGTTTCAGCTGTGACTACTGTCAGCACGCCTGAAAGCCGACCCTAAGGAGCTTTCTTGAGAAGGTTTCAGCAACTGCTTTCTCAGTCTAAGAAGCTTCCTGGGGTAACGACAAAATTAAGATCTAGCCTTTGATGGTGACCAAGGACCAGGCATATTTGAAGCTGCACATCTTTCACCTAGCGACTCCATGATTCAAGGATCGATTGGCAACTCCACTGGTTCGATATGGAGAAAATCCTTGCTCGCAGGTTTGCTCCTTTTAATTTCTCTGTTATTCCTGGTTTTCCTAGTGTTGTCCCCTCTCTGGATGAATAGGGCGATTATTTGCCCATATTTGGAAAAGGTGAAGAGGACAACCCGGCTCAGCACCTCAGTGAGTTTCATGAACTCATGCATCAGTGGGAGATACATCATGAGGATGTATTACTGAAAATGTTCATGTTCTTGTTAGCGGGGGATGCACGTAAATGGTATCATTCTTTACCCTCGGCTACCATTTCTTCACTCAATGATTTTCATGTAGCTTTCACCATCTATTGTTAGAGGTTGTATCCCCCTGAGTTAATTTGTCATAATTGTTGTGAGGGATACCACAACTCTATACAAGAGAAAGTTGTTTCTGATGAAATATATGGGGAGGATCTTGATGACCTGGATCAAAACTCAGTCCCTTCTCCTCCCCATTCATCTGCATCCGAGGCAGGTTAAGAAAGTGATAAATTTCCCAGGGAGGAGGATGGGGCCCTGAGTAAGCTGATAGAGCAGGTGAAATATCTCTCTGCCCAATTAGAAGGGTTGAAATATAAAGATTGTGCAGAGGATTTTCCAATCCTTGAGGCAGATGATCTAAGCAACTCTTTTGAAGAGATTGTTGAAGATTTATTAGATGAGTTGGCATCTACCCCCAATGAGCTTGTTGTCTCATATCAAAGAAATAAAGAGGTAGTTGTAGAAGAGGATTGCTCTCTTTTCCTTCACAAGATTTCCCACGATGTGTTTACATTCGGGGTCGAAACGGAGGAGTGGAGGATTGTTCCATTTCTGCAAGTTGGAGAAGCTTTGTCTCGCCCCGACTTCGATGATTATCTGGAAGAGGAGTAGCAGAGCCCGACATCACCTTTTGCTTGTCAGAGAATCCAGACCACTTATGACAGTTACGAATCAGAGTCTGAGCTCAATATGCTGGATTTCCAAGAGCAGGTCACAGATCCTTATCCCCTGCTCGCAAATGAAAGACAATGCGAGGAAATCAGCCCCCTTGAGAAGAAAATTGAAAAGTAGAGCTTTCCCACAGGTCCTATCTATGATGATTATGACTCTGACCCTTGGGAGAGCCAATAAGAGGCACCAGAGGAACCAGAGGAGCAGTCAAAGATGCAATTTACAGACTGCACAGAGCCAGTCAGTGAGCAGCCACCACCTAAGATCAGTGAGCCTTCTTCAGTTATTGACCCGCCTGTGGTTATTAGAGACATTCAGCCGCGTGTGAACAACTGTGTAGCAGAAGAGGCTGTATTTCACCAATTCCTTGGAAATGGTCACTCATTCGATGACCCTGTCAGCAAATACATGGAGTGGCATTTCCCCTATGCCTTGGAGCCGCCCTATTTCATCTCAACTCCAGCCTGTAAGGAGGAGTTGAAGAGTGTGGTCGTTCTGTTGTCACGGTTACACCATCTGTTGGTGATCATCGACAGAAGGAAGGAGCTTCTATTTAGGAAGTTGCTTGGATGGCTATGGTGGAAGTTCTCTTTCACCTAGCCCATGTAAAATATTTTATTAGTTTAGGATTGTGTATAAATAAGCTCCTTTGAGCATGTAGCTTTATTTTGTTACTTTTATTTTTTGGCCTGTATTTTCAGTAGCAGGATGTTTTCAGCATGACTCCATAGCCCAACAACAAGGCACTAGAACTGCAAAATGAGTCCTTAGAGCATCACAGGGATGACTCTATCCCCCATGGAGCCTAATGTTAGCAACAATTGTGGTATCGGGGAACAAAGGTACGCAGGTCTACAAGATTGCGCGATAAGTGCCCAAGCGCAGCACACAGAAGAAATCTGTTTGGGGACCGAGTCAAGCAAGCAAGCCTGATCATGGACATGAGAAGTAGTGAAAAAGATCTAGACCGTCCATCTGAGAAAGGACACATGGCAGGAGATCGGTGTCATCAAGAAAGTCCCGACAGGGAAGCGCCCATTAGCGAACTTGAAGCCATCGGGATATCGAGGATCTTGGGGACGAGTGATTTGTGCACTTCAAAAGTACGAATCGTGAAACCCCGATGGAGAGTATGGTCAAAGACATATGGTAGTGGTCACTTGGACCAGGGCCTAGTCAAAGGGCTAGCATGAAAGGCGCATCGGCAATCAGAAAATCGCGAGTCCCGTGGACACAAACATTGTGTCATCGTGAACACCAAAACTCCGATGGAGGGTTTGGCTACGGTCACACGAAGACAGGTCATATGGATCGTGTTCTAGCTGGTAGGGTCTAGCTCACAAAGGTGGAGCTCATCTCATATCAGGTATCGAATTTTAGGAAGCCGACACCCCTTACTTCTTGCACTTTGAAACCCCGAACCCCGAATTTTCGATAGCGCCCAGAATCGGGCCCATGGATTTGGCGCCTGGTCATCGAGAAGGAGGCCTGGGGGAGGGGCATTTATGTTTGTCATTATGGCTCTCAGGTCCTGATGAATCAGTTAATGCAAATGAGGAAGGTGGGTGATACATCATCTCCTTCCTTAAATAGAAGGTTAGAAAGGAGCGTGTATAGAGACAGGCTGTCAGTTCCTCCTGACAAAGATCGCGTCTGACAGACAACTGCATGGGCATTCTGCCCAACGTCTACATGCGTAGCCTAGCAGAGAATCTCCTCAATGTCAAGAATTGAATTAATGATATGATCGTGCCTTGAGCACCGGAGTCAGTTCCAAGTATATGTAGGCATTTCTGCCATTTTTGTAGAGGATCGATGGTGGAGTAGAGCTCCCGGTTGTAAAGTTTTAATGAAGCATTGTTGCTCTAGTTATGTATGGACTTTTGAGATTTCTTGCCTTATGAATGCCAGCTTCTTTCATGTCTTTGTTCACACTGTGTTAGAGCAGCTCAGAATTGGAGGATCTAGTCGAGCTGTAGCTATTATAGGATGATGTTGTAATGGATCACTGTAATAGTTACCGAGACTCTAATCGGTTTCTGTGATTTCTTTAAATGATGAATGACTTGGAATTGGAGGATCCATTCGAGTCCCATTTCAGTTTCTTGAAGCCCTGAACCAGGAGTATCGTGCTTTCAGAGTTTTTCCCCTACGAACGGCTGCAAGCCGGATGCCCAGAGCTGTTTGTTCACTTTCTCCTAAGTCTTCCACCTGCTCATCTGTTAATCAACCCACTGGCTGAAGTTATGATTCCAGACCTCCTCTGTTCTTTACATATCAGACTCAGTCCTTGAGTTAGAGTGATACCTCCTCAAGCCATTATCTCCATTCGATCACCCCTTATAAACAATTAGGACATAAAACTGATGGGCGTTGGGCTTTGCTCCTACAAGCAATCCAGGAGTGACTTCCGACGCTAACAGGTCTCATAATTGTCATCCTTTTGTCATCTTTTCATCATCCTTTACATATCTTTTTACTTACCCATAACCCCATATTTATCCTTCTTGATGTTTAAAACCATAATTTTGAAGTAAGATGTTTTCCATTGCATTTCTTTAGTATTTTAATTAAAAATATGATTAACATTAGGATAAATATGTATGTTTTGTTTACTTAAGAATAATGGCTTATTTGTGCACAAGTTCTGATAGGATATTAATTCAAGATCTTATGCTAAGGATCCACAAGCTACACATTGGAGGAAATTCAAATTAATGGTTGATGCAGCCCCTCTCTACTCTCCTAAGGGTTGTGCAACCTCCCGATCTAGGATTGATCAAGAAACTGAGTCTGATTGACTCTTTGTCCCCTCAGGAGCCTTGATAAATTGATTAGGCCCCCTTCTTCTTAAGATGTTGGTTCTATGGAACCCTCAGGATCTTCCTTAGTGCTTTAAAGCTTCAGTGCCACTAGGCACTAGATCTCTCTTCGCTAATCCCTTCTCTCACGTGACCATTGGCAGTGACCACAGGCTTAAATGAAAGGAGCATTGCGACTTCATGTTTCACGAATTCTGCATGTGAGTCACTTTGGTTCTCCCAACTCCCGAAATCCCAACAGAAGCCTAACACATGCTAGTCTCTCAGTTTTCCTTCACTGATGTGACCCTTGGCTATGGCTATGGGCCAATCTTTTGAGCGCATCATACTTTTGCGTTCCATGACTTCACGTCTCGTTTCTCTGGACAATCAATGGTCTAGATATCCCCTAAATCTAACGAATCAGATTATATTGCAATTTCATGTATCACAAGTTCACATAACTCTTGCCTCTGATTTCCCGAGTCGTGAAATATCGACAAGGTCAAATCTACGGTTCAACTTCCTTATTCGATCAACGGTTGTGATCGTTTCGCGATTTTACATACTGCGAGTTCTTATAACTCAACCTTTGACTTCTCCAAGTCATGAGTTTGTGAAATGCTACTCTCTTGCCACGCTTCCTCCTTGGCGAATGATGGTCCTGATGATTTTAAAATGTTTTGTGACTTTGCTCCTCCTATGTGCTTTCAAAGCTTTAAAGTTAGTGCACTTTACCTTGATGGGATGGCTATGATTCATTATGCTTAGACTGAATGACGGAGATCTTTCTTCCTCTGTGATTTCTACTCGTTGTCTATATGTTGATTGGATGGTCCATATCTTTCCCCTGAGCTTATGCTTTCTTCAGACTTAGGAGATTTTGAAGAATTCAAAGGCTTCAGCCTTTGTCCTTCCTGTGAGTCCCGTTCTAGGATCTCTTTCACACTTCTTGGAAAGTGTTACTCCTCCTGAACTTGATCTTCTCAAATATTTGACCTCCCAAGCACTTCTCGCTTTCTTTTGGGAAATTTGTCAAAATCAGATCCAAAGATTCTTGAAAAGAATCCTTTCTCGCCTTCTTGACGTTCTTCTGCTCTCATTCTTCGAATTCTTTACTGAGTCACTTCGACTCTTCGTCGAATTTTAGGTCTTTATACTCTCTGCAACATATCTTTACACAAGAATTGAGTTCTTGTGACGACTGTGCACTCCTTGCGGTAGTCGCTTTACTTTTCCTGCAAAGAAAATATTATGTTATTTCTTCTGAGCTTTACGACTCGAAATAGGCCCTGTCAATGCACTCTTTGCAGACTGTGTGCACACCTTACATTGGATCATGAATAAAAGTGAATTTAAATTCTATGCAATCACTTCAAAGCTACATACACTCGTAGCAAGATTCATTCATTCTTGAAACAAACAACAATAACAGAGTATCATGAACAACAACAGTCTCACACTTTTGGATCAAATTTCCTCTATTATCTTCATTCAGAATCAAGAAAATGGTTACATCAAAAAATCAAAACAACAACTATTGTTCACAACTCCTACTTACTCATAATTCTCGTAACGCCCTCATTTGGGCATACAAAACCTCTCTTTATAAAAAATAAAAACAAAATACTGCTATCTAACTGCAGTTACATCGAGACTAGGGTTAAACTCCCAGGTCATGCGTGCTCATTTTGTCTCCACGCACATGATCTTTTCTTTTTTGTTTTCTATGATCTTTAAAATATTACAGTACTGGCTAGTGCTTGAGATTCTGAATTGGTCCTTAGGCACTGAGTTGTCCTACCATGTGTACTTCCTGATTATGCTTCTTCATCATAGTCCCCTGGGAAAAAATTCATGGACTCCTGTCCATGAGCTTCTGTACTAACTTTCCATGCTTCTGGATATCAGCTTCACTCTCCCAACTGACATCTTCTATTGGGTGTCCCTTCCACTTGACCAGATATTCAAGATAAGTCTTCCTCCTAGTATTCTTACCAATCCTCTCATCAACGATCTTTTTCATATTTGTTTTCTCTGTTATAGGCATTTGTTTCTCCCACTAAATATTCCCCTGATCTACTTACCCCTCTGTGTCATATTTCTTGTAAGGATATAGGTCTGAAATGTTGAATATGGGCGATATGCCCACATCATTCGGCATCTCAATCTCATAGGTGTTTGTATCAAATTTCCTCAAGATATTACATGGTCCTATCTTCTTCATAATTATCTTCTTATATGTCCCCCTAGGGAACCTTTCCTTCCTGAGATGTGCCATAACCTGATCTCCTATTTCAAACTGAAGTTATCTGCGATGTTGATCAACTCTGCACTTGTACTCTTGGTTAGAACCCTGCAACTTCCCTCTGATATGGTTATGGAGCTTCTACATTTCTTCAGCGAAATCTTCTGCTCCAACGCTTCTAATCTCACTCTGCTCCAAGTCTCTCAACTCATACACTCCCCTGGGTTACATTCCATACAATATTTGGAACGGGCTCTTTCCAGTGCTCCTATTTGGTGAGTTGTTGTATGCAAATTCTTCTTGTGGAAGAATCTGAGCCCACTAATTATGGTGCTTAGTGATCAGGCTCCTCAACAAGTTTCCCAAACTTCTTCTTACCACCTCAATCTGTGATCCAGAAGGCTCCCCAGGCTCAGAAAATGCTCAAAAGTAAAAGTTATTAGAATTGAATGAAACCAATTCCATCGCAACCAGCTTGTCGCACCGATTCCATCCATATATTCATTCCCTCAAAATAGACTCTGGATGTGAACAATATCGCATGACAATTAGATTCTTTTATGGCAAAAGTCAATGGTCAACTGGCAAATGAATAAGTGCCACATGGCCCAGACATGGGAAGCCACGTGGCACTTCACTATTGGTTGGCATGTAAAAATTATTTTGGGATCCATGGGATTCAAACCTCTGACCCATGGCTAGCTCCAAGTCTTTGGAAAAGCTCAATTACCAACCTGCCAAAAGTCAAATTTATGAAGAAAACCCACTTTCTTATAGTTTTGGGGTCAAATATCTAAAGGAGGGCACAAGGGGGCTAGGGCTAAGCCCCAACACATGGTTTCATTACAGGAGCGCATCCAAGGGCTAATTCTGGGTGCACCCGAGGGCAGATTAGCCCAGATCCCATGGAAGGCGCCCTAAAACTAGGAGCTAACAGTTAAGGGGGCTGGCACATAGCACTTGGAGCGCCGACACTTGGCCATGTGGCCCCATGTGACATGGTAAAGGGCGCGCATGCCCTGTATTGGGGACTACTATGCATTTTGGTTTAAAAATGGTTTTTAAACATTATAGAGGTGATTTTTGCCTGATATTATGCCGAGAAAATGGATTTTTTGAGGATTTTAGGCCATTTGAAGGGGGATTTGATCCCAGAAAGAGTCCAGATCTTGAGGGAAGTTGGGATTCCTCATTCGAGCCTTGAAAACTATAAGAAATAGGCTTTTTGAATCTTGTAGAAGGAATTTTTGATGCAGAGTTTTGAAGGAGCAGTTTGTAAATTTTGGCCTTTTCTCATGTTTTGAGAGGCGTTTTTCTCATGTTTTGAGAGGTGTTTTCCTCACGTTGTTGAGAGGATTTTGATGGTGCATGCATGAATCTGAGAAAGGAGGTCTTGCACAAAACACATGAAGCATGTAATGTAATAGCAAAGAGCATTGTAAGAGAACTTTGAGCATTTTAAAGAACAATAAAGAGGTCCTCCACTCGGAAGCGGGCCTAGAGACGTAGCCAGCGATTAGTGAACTCCATTATCAACCTCTTGTCTATATTTCTCTTTCTGTTTTACTATTCTATTCTCTTGATTTGCAGCATGAATATTAATGTCCGATCTCTTTATACATTAATAAGCATCAAGTAAAAGTCACATTTGATATTCCGCAAACAAGATAACAAGTTTATGTATTTCACATTCTTAACGATCCGATGCAAAAAGTACATTAAACTAACTTGCAATTTATCAGTAATACCTTCATTTTTGGATCAATTTTATGGTATCAGATCATTTGGTTGTGAAGGTTTGAAAGAAATTGTGAGCATTGGATGCTCACGAGAGAAAAACTCAAGCGAGGAGAAGGCCAACTTGAGGCTCTTGACACAGAGATTCAAAGGCGACCACATAAGCAAGAGATGTCTTTGCCATGGAAATTTGGTCCCTTCAAATTTGAAGATGATTATTTTGAGGCCTTTAAATTGATGCAAGCCATGGTAGAGGATCTTTACCATGAAAGAGGTCAGCGAAGGAATCCAAAAGTTGAAGAAGATGAATCTTCGGTAAGAGAAGAAGGAGGAGTTGGAGGTGGTGGACCTTTGGAACCTTTTTCTCCTTCATCCTCATCATCTAATAATGATGAAAGTGTACATTCCTCCAAGGATAAGCAAAAAAATTATCATTCTTCTGATATGCCATTATTAAAGTTAGATGTAAAGTTTCAATTACCCACTTATGATGGTGAATTAGATGCAGAAAAGCTAGATAATTGGGTGAGACAATTAGAAGTCTATTGCAGGATACAAAAGATTGTTGATGATGAAACTAAGATCCAACTAGAAAGTCTCAAATTGGGAGGCACAACTCTCATATGGTGGGAAAGCAGAACTAGAGATGATCTTAAGAAAAGTGGTAAAACAATCTCTTCCTGGAATGATTTTGTTATTGCATTAAAACAACAGTTTTACCCTTTAGCTTACATGCAACAAGAAATGATGAATTGGCAATGTTTGAGGCAATCAAAAGGTCAAAGTGTACAAGAATATACTCAGATATTTCATAAGAAAGCTTTAAATTTGGTTATTCCATTATATACACAAGAGACACTCCTAAAATATATTGGTGGTT
>JZKD02S1675706.1:1332610-1411930 GCA_000966675.3 Picea glauca
AATTTTGACGATTTTTAAGGTAAAATAATTTTAACCTATATAATTTGGGCGAATCATTTTTAAAATAGCGAATCTCTTTTTTGGAAAAACCATGGAAAATTAGCCCCTGAGTGAAATTTAGCCCCTAAAATCATCCTTGTTATCAACAAAAAGTGTTGCATCAAAATGGAATAACCAAGTATGACATCAGCCTAATTAGGGTTTCAAATTATAAAAGTTTTAAGAGTTGTTTGAGCACTATCACTTCAATGTTTGGGAGATGAGATTAGTGCCTAAGGGTAAATGGAGTCAATTAAAGAGAGGATGCAAACCTGAAGGGATAGAAAGCTAAGGACGAGAGGGAAGGGTTCCAAGGTGCTGCAATAGTAGGGCCATATAATCAAAACCCTAGGGGAAAAAGGCTCACTCCGGTGTTGCTTAAGAAAGGCCTCGTGTTCTTTCCTCCTTCCTTAGGTTAAACTTGGCAAAACTGCTAGCATAGAATATAAGTCAAGACAAGAAAGTGAGGTGAGGGAGAGTGTTGCAATGGCAAGGCTCTATCACCAAATCCTAGAAGCAGGACGACCCTAGGTGTATATATCCTAGGCCTGGGATGTCTCCTCCTTCTTGGCTCTTAAAAGGCACAACTAGAACAAGGGAAGAAGAAATAAGAGTGTAGCAATGGCTAGGCTCTTCCTTCCTTCTTCAATGGCTGAATATTTCTCTCTTAGGGGACATGAAACAATGACCTACTTGTGTGCTTGTCACCTAGGGTTTTAAATCAGCCAAATTTATAAACAAATGCAAGAATATAAGCCTACAACCATTCAATTAAGAAGTTTTGTAGAAAAAACACTTACATATCATGAAGAAATAACATTCCAAACCCTAGTTGTAAACCTTCCTTCAAAATAAATGCCAAAAATGCCAAGAAAATCCTTCCTTCAACAAGTGTGCCTCACTTAAAAGATGAAATACCTCAACTAGGGTGCAAAAATAATATCTCACAAGAGAGTGAGTTGTGTGTTATGTCAAAATGAGGATAAAACTCCTCAATATATACTGTATCATGACCTTTAATTAAATTTTAGGTCATAAAATTAGCCGACAAGGATTTAAACAAAAATCATATTGTTTTTACATTAAATGTTCTTTTAAAACCCTAAATGAGAAAAAGATGAGACGTCAAGCCCTCCTGAGGGAGACATTAGGCATTTTTGGTTCCAGTGCAACATCCAGAAGCCAAACGTTATCCCTCCTTGGGCTCTTCGAAGATGCCACACGTGCCAACAACCTTGTCCATCTGCCATACGCTCATGATGATGTCACAAGCCTCTTGGTGATGTATTGGGTCATCTGGGGCCAACGTTCCATTGCAAGTGGGTCAATCCCCCTAGGTATGGATCAACCAAAGTGTCCCTGATGGAACGCCCTTCTTCTTCTTAGGTGGAAAATCTCAATCAAGCACTGTCCTGTCTCTGCCCCTGATGGGGTCTCAACAACCATCTAATGGGCTCTTCAGCCCCATGGAGGTCCAAACTAATCATCTCCCCATGTGTATCAGTCCACGTGGTACCTATCCATTGGGCATGGTCATGTACATCAAAAACTTCGCCCTCCATGGGCTCATTAGTCACAGGGATCATGGCAATGTTAATCACATCTCATCATTAATATTATCAGACATATGCATAAAAACCCTGATATATCATCCAATAGATCAAAGATATTACAAAGACCTACAATACAAGGCTGAAGAAAAAGACAAGACACCCTATTGAGCTAGTATCCATAAGGAAAAGAAAGTTTCCAAGGGGTATCATCCAAACCATGTAGAACGAGGTGATGTGGATAAGGGATGTCTAGACATATGGGTAGAGTGAAAGACAGGGATGCATGATATTACCTGTGGGTGCCTTTGTGGAAGGTGAGTTGTACCCGTCATGTATGCAATTTTTCCAAGCTCTTTATTGCCTTTATTATTTCTTTTCTCTATTTTCTTTCTCTTTTTTTTATTTCAAGGACTAACTAGAGGACACTGCCTTGGCATGGTGACCAGAGCTGACAGTGTTACCGAAAAGAAATTTCACAGAGATGATAAGGCTAGCTCATGATGAGACCCCCTTTCCCTTAGCCATGCAGCCAAAGGTCACTGCCCTGGCATGGTAACAAGATAGCGGCAATGTCATGCTATTAGGTACCCATGAACATAATAGGCTAGCTCGTGATGAGACCCCTATCCTCTTGGCTAGGTATTGTGTTTTTGTTATTTTTCTTTAGGTCCCTCTTGTTTCTTGTTGAGAGGCTTTTTATTGCCTTCTCAGGGTTCCCTAGGTGAGGCATCTCAAGGTTTCATCTTTTATGGCTTTTATCTTTTGCCAGCTGCTTTTACCGTCTGGGCCTTTAGCCCCTTCTTCCCACAAGATAAGGTGCAACCCTACAAACAAATAATCCTAATGCACAGACTAGGGGAATGGGACAAATGAGCGGGAGATAAGATGAAAAAGTGATAATATGATGGGAGCGTACGATGGCTCTTGAGAAATCCCTGGGTGGAAAACCAAAACCTATGGGTACAGGCTTGCTAGGACACTCCATCAATCCCCTCAACAATGGTTAAGTGGGTTAATGTAAGATCCAAGCAGTTTTTAGAAATAAAAGGTGTAATATGCATATATCTAAAGGTTATAATGATCAAAAGTGACACATACCATGATACCTGGACCAATTACCTCATGGAGCAAGAGCCTTTTCCGATACAAAACCAAGTCGAAGGTGATGGATGATGTTGCTACTGACAAGACAAATCTGATGAAAGAAGAGAAGGATGGGCCCTCTAGGGCCATGCTCAGGTCAATCCTTCTCTTTATACTCCATGTCTAGGACATGTGGGCCTCGAGACATGATCTCCTAGTTATCCCTAGAAATTGGGGATAATAGTACCAAAATCCCGTGGACCATTGGATGAGAAACAATAGGAGTTGTTGATCTCGTGCTTCTCACTAATTTAGAGTTTCCACATTAGAGGAGGGGGCTCTCCAGAGTGCCATTCCATTCTAGACCCCCCCCCCATTGTTAAAATAAAAACAGTTGGGGGGGGGGGCCAAAAAACACCATTAGCCGTCCCTCGATGTGCTTGTCGCTGGACCGTAGATTTGAGCGCACTATTTAACCAACTTTTCAGATCCCCCACCATTAAAAACATAATTATTGGGGGGGTCTGGAATCAAATGTCAACCATGGATCTAGGTGCCGACACCTCAGCTATTCATATGTGCGCCTTTGTTACCCATGATTCCAGACCCACCCCCCCACCATTAAAGGTAGAACAGTCAAGCGGGTCTGGAAAAGCTTGTAGACTGTACATCTGAGCGCCAACGCCTCAACTGTTCATCTGTGCATGCACTTTAACCTTCTAACACAAAATTGTATTTTCTTTGAGAGCTTAGGAAAAGTGTTTTATATGGGTCTGCCCAGCTTTCCCTGTTTTTGTGGAAAACCCCGTTAAGCCCTTTTCGGCCTTTCATATTTAATTTCATAAATTTCTTTTAATGTAGTCTGGAAGCAATACTAACTACATTGGTATCCGTATACCTTCTCTATATACATATATATAAATATTTCCATATATAGTTCTATAAGTATTATATGTACATGCCTACTCCAGTTCAATTATTCAGAGATAGATTTACTAGAACTTCAATTATAGAAGTAAAAAAGTGCCTATAGATAGTTCGGTACCTTTCAAACATATCTATACATAGACAATCCTACATAGATTTCATAGTTAAATCTACACCTGTAGGTGGATCTGTTCATTCAAGTTCATATGTAGATACTTTTGTCTAGCGTTTTCTTTCAGGAGGAACCCTTCCCAGGATTTAGTCTTAATCATAAAATTCTCACAATGAACATATGTCATCCGTGGAAATTATTTCATCTTAGCACAGTGAGAGGCATAATATTAGATATACGAATCATTCAAACAAGGACTGAACATAGTTTAAAAGAGGATTAAATAATAGGTTGACATTTCGGCATTCGGGACTCACTGTATAGAATCATGGAGTTCCTTTGTTTTACTAAACCCTAAAATCCTGAAAACTCCGAAATGTAGGGCCCACAGTCCCTTCACATTTCACAATTCGGCATTTTTAGTATCATTTTGTTTGGAATGACTGGTATTCATAAACCCCGACACCTCGAACCCTGAAACCCCAAAATGCAGGGCCCACAGTCCCTTTGCATTCATGATTCAGATTTTCATGTCTCATTTTGTTGAACGTCAGGTATTTGTAATCCCGAACCCGAAAACCCTGATCATTATCAGAACTTGGCCCATGAAATTTTTTGTGTTTGGTGTTTGGAATCGCCGAAAATCCAATTGACCTCATTTTTTCACACCAATTTATCCTCTACTATTTATGTCCTTAATCAATAGTCTAAGTTAATTTGTCGGTAAAGGTCCTAAATAAAAGTCTCCGGACCCTTATACTTATGGAGAAATTCAGTTTCCCAATTTAGAAAGGGTCCTTCAAAATTGATTTCCCTCAGGCTCATATCTAGTTTGGAAGAAAGGGGAAAAATTTTCCAAAGGTAAAGGGGATTTGGTCATAGTGGTTATAGTATAACTTTTTCTAGAATTTCTTCCTCATGATTGTCCTGTTCGTTAGGGTAAATAAAATAATCGATAGCCAATTTCTGCTCGGGTCTCGTTATAACTCTATCTGAGGTTTCTAATTCAAGAGGGGCAATCCCAGAATTTAATACTTTATTATAATCTTCATACAATGAACATATATCATCTATGAAAGCCATCTCTTCTTAGTACAGTTAACTACATTACCGCAAATAGATATAATCATTCACACAGTTGCATTACAACAAATAGATGCAATCATTCGTACAGAGAAGGAAAGGTTTACATATTTGGAACAGTTCGAAAAAACAAGCAAAGGGAACAACCACGTTCCTCCCAATCATAGAATAGGGAAACCAAAACAACTTGCCCGATTCACCCGCTAGCCTGACCATGAATCCATGAGGGTGAACTTGGAAACTCCTCCTCAGCATTGTTATGCAATTCCAACAGTTAACCTCTTGCCTCACACTTACTCAGCAGTGCTCATAACAAAAAGGAAACTTGTAATCCTTTTCCAGCATACTTGGCAGTGTCCTACCTCCTCGCATATGTTATTTATTCATTTTTGCCCAGGTCTCTTTCCCTCCTTTGGGATTTTCACAGTTTTTTCTAAATCGCTGATTTTCAAGGGCTGCCAATGGCCAAATCACTGATTTTCCACTTGTAATAATCAGCCCAGAGGTAGTTCCAACATGTTCCCCACTCATGGAGTCATGGTCAACTGATTTTAACATGGTTGTTCCATTTGTCCTCCTGCAATTAATATAAATATTCTTTTTTTATACAACTATCATAATGAAAATAGTTAGTTGATTCCAAACAGATCTCTTCCCAACAGTCACAATAATTAATTACAATATCAAATTAGAAATTCAGAATTGCCATAAATGGAAAAAAATTCCCCAAATTCGAATTTACTAAAAACTAAAATAAATTTCCATCAAATTTAAATCTCAAAAATATTTTAATTTTTTGGGGATGTCACATCTACAGTATCTTTTTCATTTTCAGTAGCACTTCACAGATCCATTATTGTTGTTTAGGTGGTATAAATAAACAAGTTATAAAAAATATTGGTGTTGTTACAAAATAAACAACTCCAATAAGTTTTGTAGTTGCTACACAAGAACTAGCTACAAAATTCCATGAACAGATCTACGGTAGAACCTTCTGCACCTATGCTGCAGAAACTCTACATAATAATGCATATTCTTGGCTTGTTGAACCTCGAGGAATTTACTATAGAGGATTTTGTTGAGTCCTATTTTTCCCACATTTATTGCATAATAAAACTTTCATTCTAAGCCATTTTTCTACACTTCATCCATGATATATAACCATTTCCGTCATCAAAACTTTAGTTAATCCTAAATACATCTTTGTGGTTAACACATCTAGTTTCTAATGTTTTTAGTCATTAAATAGGATTTTTACAAATTTTTTACTGATGATGGTTTATGAAGTATGATTCTTGTACCATCATGTTCAACATTCATGTAGCATCACTAGAATTTTGGTACTCGACATGGTAGCTTATCCTATTGGTGCATCTCTAGGTAAAAATAAAGAACATGGGTTTTCTCTGTAGCAGCGTCAAAATGCTTTCATGTGTCTTAGAACGTGCCCAAGTTGCTTGTGTGGACCTACAACTTGGAAAAAAACATTTCATCCCGAAATTAGAAAAAAAAATATATAGTCAAATTCCACCTCGATTTTCATGCAGATGAAGTCGAATTTGAAGAATCTAGAACATGTGTTTTGTTCCCATCATATTGAGTAACAAGTAATAAATTTTTAAAAATAAGGAACAATTAGAGAGTTACGGTTGGCTCTGTATCACGAATCTTTCCATATTGCAAGTTGCACCCAGACCTTTCTAGTAAGCGTGGAACACTAGTCAAATAAGTGGTCAAAGTATTCCAACATCCAGATTGTTCGAGGGTATGAGATTCAAGATATTATGGTTTCTATGTATACATTCAATTCCATAAGATATCCAAACCTGATTTGATTGTTTTCAACATCTTCTAAAATTGAATAGTCGGTTAGGGAGGATCGAAACTAGTTCAATCTGTTCATTTATGCAACTATTGTTATTATTTTGTTTCACGAGAACAAAGGAGGTCGTTTCCACCTTCGAGACTAGGGAGTTTCTATATAAATGTATTAGTTTTTTAAATTGAGGGTGGGATTCCCTTCTTGTAATATTTTTTTGAAATGGTAGCCAAAGAAGGGATTTATTGAGGAAATAAGAATGTGTTCTCTTTTGTAAACAAGGTTGATCTTCTATTAGCGTACATTCCTTGTTCCTAAGTTTTGGTGCATCACTTCAGCCTAATTTGATTGTTCTTGGCAGCGTTAGTAAGGTTGGGAAGGGACCCTCAATCTTGGGTAACACTCTTCCTCATTAATTTGTTATTTAGATTGCAAGTGTGATTAATTTCTATCCAATTTATATTCATTGTGCAATGCTTCACTCTTTGTTTCAAGTGTCTTATTCGATTCTAGTTTTGCATCATTTTGGTTTGCTAGTTAGTTTCATTATGAATTTAGGAGATCAATTCTCGAGATAGAGAACCTGTGATTTATGTCCTTTTCTCTGTCTAGCACCTTTCCTTCTCCATGTTGGATTTTCTCTCCACAACACTCTTCTCACACATCCACATTCCATCTAATTTCTCCCAGTACGTTCATCTAGACTCTTCACTGTAAAAGAAATGTTGTATTTCTCTTCCATTTAATGTTGCATAGTATATTGTTAGTTGTTCAATGTCTATATATTGTTATGCATTTTATTATGTGTTGAATTGTTAGTATTATATGTGAGTTTCATTGGGTTTCACGTCATGATATATATTTATTTCTTTGTGGTGAATTGAAGCTATTACCATATCACGTTTATTGTTTTCATGTTGTCAAATGTTAATGTTGTTGTTTACATTGTCTTGATTATAATGTTGCTTGCACAATTCACATTGTTTATCATATTGTATATATATTGTTATATTAGTCTAATAATTTTGTTTGTTTGTCATATTGTATATATTGTTTTGTTTGTATTGTTGCTTGAATGATTTGTATTGTTTTTCATATTGTATATATATTGTTATATTAGTTTAATAAATTGTTTTGTTTGTATTGTTATATTAGTTCATTGTTTTAGTACTTGTATATCATTTTCGTTACATAGTATCTCATATGTATTGTTATAAATTGTTACGTTATATAGAGGTTCATTATTTTATCAATTGTTATGTCATATTGTATTGTTATCATATAAACATTAATGCACTATTAGATGCAATACTGTTGTAAGGCGATCTAGTCCATATAAAAATAACATAGGACAAAACTAATTTCATATCCACATATACTTCGCTAATTTCTTCTATCTTCTATTCCTATTTTCAGGTGTATATTTTTTAGGACTTATCTCTGAAGTGTGCATTTACATTAATTTAATTTCCTATATTCACAATAGAAATTCAATTGAAGGTTAAGGACATTAATAATATACTCTTGTAATGTTGTATGGACACCTTTGTATGAAACATTACGACTCAGAACCTTTATAACATTAGTTGTTCCACAACCCAGTGACGATTTCCTTGGTGTTAATTTTCATTTTCCTCCTTTCATTTCTCGCAACAGAAGAAGATACTATAGAAAGTATCATTCAAGTATCAACACATGTTACTAAGCTACACATAAGAAGTTTCATGAACATACATATATGAAATATTGTAACATTGAACCCTTATAGCACTTATTGTCTTACATCCCAATGATATATTCATGGCATCAATTTCCTTCAACTTGCTTCAAAATGTTTTAATTTGCTTGGTTTATTTGTATTTTCTTCAGCATAGGATACATTATATCTTTAGTCCTACATTTCCTATTCTTGCACCTCTAATTTTCAAACCCTCAAGTTGACATTAAATGTAAGAAAATTACATTATATAATTTTCTCAACATTTTTGGCGTCATTGTCGTTGAGGTGCTAAAGGGATTAGACCATAGGTAGGTTGTTTTAAAAAAGATACTATTTTATGTGTAATTTAGCTACAATTGCAACTTGCAGGAGGAGAAGCGGTCAGACACTAAGGCACCCTTACTTCAAAATTTCTGACGGGGTTCTACCCCGAAATATTTATTTTGGTGAGTTTATGTGAAGCCTCATTGTCTTATTTTAAGAAGGTGTGTTTTATTTTAGTTTGATTCATGAAAATAAGAGAATCCTAACTTGTGTGAATAGACAACTTGGTGACAGTAGGATCCTAGTAGCACAATGGCACTTCGATTACGTTATTATTTTTCTTGTATTTTCTTTAAGTGTGTTTCCTTTGCATTTCTTCAAAAAATTTAAAGTTTTTTGAGTTTTAAGATCCCCTATACATTAACCCCTATGCAATATAGGACCTAGCAGTTAGAAACAAGAAGGATGATCAAGAGTTCATTTAGAAAAAAATAAAATGATACTCTAATAGATTTCTCAAATCCTAGCAGCAATTGTTGTCTCTTCCTCTCAAGAAGAGAAAATCCTGACCAAAATCAAGAACATACTTGCCCCTTCGAAAGTGATAGAAGAAAAAAAGTTCCATGAGCCACATCTACAAAAGTATCAAGAAGTCTTATCTTATCACCCTTTTGACAAATTGAGGAGGAAACCAAGGAATCATGGACAACATTCGATGGAGAGGACCCTTTAGAACCTCGGATGAAGGAGTTCTTTATGTACCTATAATCATATCCCATATGCATCCAAGAGACAAACCATCTGATAGTATAAGATTTGCATGACACAACAGAGGAAGATATACAGAATGGTCCAAATGAACAAGTGAACCAAGAACATCATGAATTTATTGAATGTTGGTTCTAGATGATGATCCTATTGAACCACCACTCTCTTATTAGAAAAATCTTCACATCATATCATATGAAGCAACTGGTATCTCATGCTCTATTATACATTAAATCATATTTTTCAAACCATAGTATCAATATGTTTGTAATCATGTTACACACATGGCTTCACTAGAAGTACTCCTACACTTGAGAAAAGGGTTTCCTTTTTCATGTAGTATAGGATGATGTAATAAATAAATAAATAGAATATTAAAGAGAAAAATAAGTCGAGTTGGGAAAATCAGTCTACTGGCGCAACTAGACATGGGCTTTGCTTGAAAAATAGGCCACTGGTGAGAAAAGTTCACAATAAGTTCTGTAAGTTTATGTTGGTTCAAATATTGTATTGTATTCTTCAAATCATGTATGTCTTGTACTCACATCGATTGATGTGGGATTCCTTAAGTCCCACTTTCCGACAAACCTTACCCCATTGAATCCAACACATTATCTAGAGTGAAGGTTAGAGATTTCATAATGCCTTGTTATATGCATGAATCAATGGTAGAGATCCTTGTTGTCAATCATGGGGATTCATCAATGTCTCTTGATTGATGAATATTGTAGGTGAATTGACATCAACACATCTATTTGTATTTATCAAGATGAGCTAAGGTACTTTAACACTGATTGTCATTAAAGGTGAGTTGCTTCACATTGGTTAATGACATGCCTTAATGGTTGGTATTCCAACAATTTATCTTTATGATCGATTCAGTATTAAATGGTTTGCATGAGTAAATGAAAACCCTTGTGTTTGGGGGAGATCTTCATATCCCTTCTATATATTCATATTCTTGACAGTGTCTCCAACATATTCAATTCATATCAGCTAGTTTTTCCTTTCTTCAACATGGTTCAGTTCATCCTCTTTCAACAGGTTCATCTCCCATTGAGTTAAATTCTTTCTCTTAGAATTTATTTGCCTTGCTCACTCTCATATTCAACATTCAGTCAACAAGTATCAAATCCTTCATTCCATTCGAAATCATATCAAAATGAAAAGCAAAGGTAACTGGAGGCAAAATATGTATAAATCTATTTAATTTACTAAGAATTTGGAAAAAATGATGCATAACCACTCCACACTACACATAATCATCACTGACAAAGTACTCATCACCTACCATCAATCCACCATCTATAATAAACTTAATAATTTTATTATAAGACCATGGAAATAATAAAAGAAAAGCTATTGTGGTATATAAATAGAAAGCAACATCCAGAATGTCTTTTCCTTGTACATAATAAAACATTCCTATGATATTATCTGAATGTTCTCCATGAGAGGATGAAGTCATAATTTCATATTCAATAAAATAACCATAAGTACGTATTGGTATCAAATTTATAATAAATACTATGATCGCAAGACCAAGCAATAAAAAGAAAATATGTGGTATACAAGTACAAATACAAAAATCAACATTCATAGTGTCTCCTCTTTATACATCATAAAACATTCCTAAGGTCATCATTTGATTGTTCTGAATCAGAGGATAATGTCATTGTTGCCTATCTAAGCAAAGAACCACAAGTAAATATTTGTATTAAAATGAAAGAAAAATATAGAGTATAAAATTTCCCAAGTTCATATTCATATTGCCACCATCTTCATCATTTCAAAAACCATCCTTTTCACTCATACACCATCCCTCATAATACCTATCCCTATCTTTTCCTCTATTATCATTACAATTTTGGGTGCTCTATTTTGAAGAAAATCAAATATGTTCACTATGACCATATGATAAAACTCAGTTGCACATGTTGCTCCACAAGAACCAAAACCTACAGAAAGAAACAATGTCACAAAAATCTTCTTATGTGAAACAAAGTATACAATAAATAACAAAGATTTGTTACCTATGCAAATCCTCGGGTTTGGAGAAGTGTTGAGCACTATTTGTTCTACATTTCTTGCATAATAAAACCACCATTCTAAGCCATTTTTCCACACTTCATCCATGATATATAACCATTTATGTCATCGAAGCTTTAGTTAAGCATAAATACATCCTTGTGGTTAATACATCTAGTTTCTAATGTTTTTAGTGACTAAAGAGGATTTTTACAAAGGTTTTATTGATGACGGTTTATGAAGTATGATTCTTGTAACAACATGTTCAACATTCTTATACCATCACTACAATTCTGGTACTCGACATTGTAGCATATCCTATTGGTGCATCTCCAGGAAAAAATTGAGAACGTGGGTTTTCTCCATAGTAGCCCCAACATGCACTCTTAAGTCTCATCATGTTCCCAGGTCGCACGTGTTGAATTCCATATCATAAATAATAGTTCATCCCAAAATCAACAAAAGTAACAGATAGTCAACTTCTACCTCGATTTTCGTGTAGATGAGGTTGAATCTAAAGAATTTGGAACATGGGTTTTGTTCCCATCATAGAGAATAGAGTAATTGCAAGGAGGTTTTTCAAAATAAGACACAATTAGAGAGTTATGGTTGGTTATTTATCATGAATATTCCTGGATTGCAAGTTGTGCCTAGACATTTCTAGTAAGCATGGAGCTCTAGTCAAATAAGCGATCAAAGTATTCCAACATCCAGATTGTTTGAGGGTCCAAGATTCACAATATTATGCTTGCTATGCATATGCATTCAATGTCATACGATATAAAAGCTTGATTTGATTTTTTTCAACATATTCTAAAATTATATAAATGGTTAGGGAGGATCGAAACTAGTGTAACATCTTGTTCTACTGAGCACACTTTTATTGACTTATTCTTTGAGGACACTTGAATGCAAGTGATCCGGTTATGGTACATTGTGATTTCGTTTAGATTATGGATTATACATGATGATGATGTTGCATTGTGAGTTATTGTTATTTTGATGTATATGTATTGGAAGATGTTATCGACATGTTTTACTAAGTGTGCAGGACACATGACAGGTTATGGATGTTGATGGCATCAATGGACTTCCTTGGACTCTAGATTGAGTCAGGGAGTGGATTATATTTGTTTGAATATTTCATGTTTCACACATGTGATATATGATTGATTTAGTATGATTTATGTATATGTATTTTTTACAATGTTTTTTTTGTGGATGTAGGCTTGTTGATGCTTGCTAATCCGACTCACATAAGGAGTAAAGGGGCCATGAAAAAGAACCAAAAATTTGAGGGAGAGGTGTGGAAATGTCCCTATCACAAACTACTAGCACTCCTACCATGGTCTGAACTATATGTTAATGATTACCTAGATCAATAAATTGACAATGTCACGAGGGAGGACTGAGACAGTCACTCACAAATATTTATAAGTGGTGCATAATAAGGTAGAGTCCTTATTCCTTAGAATCCCTTAGTCTTTCACAGGGTCCATAGAGTGGACTGTTGAATCCAATGGTTGGAAAAAATTCCAAAAGCAGTCAAAGGAGAGTGGCACTATTGGCCCTCGACCAAGTTTTGAGGAAACCTTGGTCATATTTGGACCACTTTTGGACTTCAACACATTGTTCGAAGAAGGAGTGCCTAAGCGGAGCTAAGATCGTGGATCTCACTTATTTTGTGGTCTATGTGGACCGAGTAAGGGGTTATTTAGGGTTTTTGTAATGAGTTATGGGATGCTGTGCCATGGGGTTTTCCCATGTTTGTCCCTATTGTAAGGGTTTGTAAAAATATAAATAAAAGAAGAATTTATGGTAGAAGTAAAAGTTTCTAGAGCTAAGTGAAAGTACTTCGATTGACTTTGTGCAAGGGAATGTATGTGTGTTAAGGATCTGTGCTTGATAGAGAATTGGCTTTGTGCCTTGACCTAGTTTTGGAAGGAGGATCTAGTGCTCAGTGCGTAGATCTCTTGTCCAGTGTGAAACTTGATTCTGTGGCTTAGTGCACAGGAGTGAGTGAATGTAAGATTCAGATGAATAATAAAGAGGTGAAGCGGTTGGTGGACATAGCCCCACACTGGGGTGAACCAGGTATATCTGGTGTCTTATGGTTTTCTTTGTGCAATGTTATCTCTGTTATGTTTTTTTTAGTGATTAATGTGTAATGAATATGTATGTTTTTATTAAATGATTTTCTTATATGCCGGATCTAATTCAAAGTGATAAGTGCTAAGTGGTTTAAGTGCTTAATATTTTTTGTTACTATGCTAGATCTATTCTTGGGTACATTCTGTGATGTTGATAAGGTTAATGAAATAATGTATGTCATTTCCTAAGACGTAACATAATACCCTGTGAAGTGTTATTATCACAGATCTATGTCCCGTCTTGGTTACATACACTTGCGTCTTGTAACCCCCTTGGCTTCTACCTCTGGTGAGACCTTGCCTGCTTCGTAGGTGTTTCCAAAAGGGATGGTAGTCAGGGATTTGTTGGTGCACTCTTAAGTTTTGAACCCTGGGTCTGCCCCTATGCCAACAAATGGTTCCATTGCTGAGACCTGAAACTGTGATTGATGGGAACTGAAGTAAGGAAAAGAGAAGATCTGTGCATAGATCTATTGTTGAAGTGTGCAATTCTCTACTTGAATTGTGAATCTTTATGCTAAGAAATAAATCCAATCTAAAGAAGAGAGGTAAGATCCTAAAAGAGGTAAAGCTTTGTTCTTGACAAGAGAAAGATAAGTGAAAAGTTTTGTTTTAAAAGCATGAAGTTAAGTATGTTTAACAAATTATGTCCTAGTCTGAAGGCTACGGCGCAATTGAAAGAAAGATTTGATCTAAGTAAATTTAATAGAAATGAAGAATGATATGTTATTCCTATTCATAGAAATAGTTTTTGGACTAACAAGTGGATGCAGGATCCTAGGATTTTTTTTTACAAATTGCAGATCCAACACTATGATCCTAGTGCGTAGTACATAAAATATTGGGGAACGTTTAAAAGAAAAAGAGGATTGACATTGTGCTATAATTGCAAAAGACCAGGACATATTCCTAAAGAATGCCTTGGCGCAGGTCCTATTTGTCGCTTTTGTAAGATTGTTGGTCATGAGGTTGAGGATTGTCCAAGGATGATTGATAAAGCTGAACGAATAAACACAAGACAAGAAAACTACGAAGAGAGTCAAGAGACTAAGGGAATGTTAGAGAAAGAATCAAATAAAGCTCAGACTACGTTATTACAGTTGAACGAAATGATGGATGTTCACAAAGATGTCAGTTTACCAGAGATCCTTAAAGTAAAACAACACATAAGTGCAAGAATAGAAGACTTCGACATAGACTGTGTGTTGGATAAGGAAACACAAGTGAATATTATGACAGAAGAAACTTGGGAAATTTTGGGAAAGCCTACTGTGGTACCTTCATTGGGAAGGATAGGCTTGTTTAAGGGTAAGATGATAACCCTATGTGGAAGAGTTACTAATGTACCTATTATTGTTGAGGGAACATCGATTGAAGAATAATTTGAAGTTATTCAGTTTGATGGGAACAATGCCCCTTTCCCACTTTTGTTAGGTAAGACTTGGATTGAGAAGGACTAGATTAGAAGGAAAGTCGAGGAAGAGGCCACATAAAAGAAAAATAAATAACTAATGGATTTTATAGCTAGAAAAATAGACCGACTAATAGAAGAACAAAAGGATAAGTCGAAGAAACAGAACATAGTAACAATGCAGGAGGGACAGAAGCAAAGATAATTAGTTGTCGAGGTTGAAATAATGCAAGAAGGCTTGAAGAACCTATCTATGCAAGAAAAAAGTATATCCACCTATGAAGTGTTAAGAAAAGGGATATTAATTTTAGACCCTTTGAGGGCACATTAGCAGTGTGAAGCCAATACACTAGGGGAAGATAAGAATAAAAATGGAAAGAGGATTCCAAAAGCAGTTAGAGAAACTCAAATAACAGGGAAGAAGGCAAGGGAGCTCAATAAAAAGAAATATAAGTTAGAAAATCTACAAGAAGCTACAGATACCAGATGGAGGACTTCGTAGACTGGAACCTCATAGAAGGCAAGTGCCCAGGATTTGAATCTCGCTGAAACAACAAGACCTGGCGAAGTTATATGGTTGTTGGAGGTGCCCCGACCGACCATTAGAATGATGCTTCAAAATAGTTAGAAAACACATTTATGGGTTGATGGACCTATTTTGGATGTTGAGACCACACCATAACAGACATATTTACATTGATGGAAGCATTTCCTAGCCGTTGGAAGATCCATTACGGTGCTCTTCTTATTTAACTCGTCGGTCCATGTGCCGAGACCAATTTTTTCTACCAATGATTGAATAAGATAAATAAAGAATTGTCCAAGTGTTGAGCTATGTTATCTGAAACTAGACCCCATCTGTCCGCTTGTCTACCCCACCTATCCATTCGTCTACCCTGACCTGTCTGTTTAAAAGTTAGAATGTTGGGCAAACCTAGTGAATTAGAGAAGTCTGTCGAGGAATTCCTCAAGAATATAATGGAAGAAAGACCGATATCCTAAGGTGTCCAGGTATTGTCAACTAGGGGACTGCAGGCTTCCCCTTTGACTAGATGTCGTTCTGGCTGTGTCAACCCCATGACTGAGTAGTGAAGTAATCACCATAGTGATCTAGATAATGCGAAGTAGATCTCGTTGATCCTACCAGAGTATATCCCACATTTGGCTGGCATTGTTAACCATGACAACATCCCCCGATATTATGAGTACACCATGTTCACTGTGTACATTTTGAAAGGAATACATGTAGTCGGGAGTCAGCTAGGACATATCCTGCTATTGAAGAACACCGACTTCAATTTAGGAGATAGGAAGAACTACGCTATGTTATAATGCCACCACTACTTGATGAATTCATAGCCATAGATTAAGGGGCTAGTTTAGTCCACTGTGCTAAATGTGATGAATATCCAAAATTTTGTCTGCCACCATGAGGTTAATGATTTAATTAAAATCCTCCTCTCGTGCTATCATGGTGGATACTTGTGTCTTGAAAAATGGATTACTGTGGATCCGACGTTGATCCACCAGATCACAGGCTTCAGTGTGAAGGGTCCTGACCCTCAACAATTTTATCTAGGGAAGGCCTCAGACCATTCCCTAGCTCAACACATTAAGGAAGCTTACAAATAAGTAGATAAAGAAAAGCAAGGTTACAAGGTAGCCTCTATAAAGGATGGCACAGTGCGCCTCACTTTCCAACTCCTAGTTTGCAAGTTCATGAGGAAGAATCACCCCACATAGGTCACCGGGTTTGTGCTGGACCTCACAAGAAAATGTGTGGAGGGTATGCAGATGAACTGGGAAAACTAACTCGTCAATGAGCTAGAGAAGTATTGTCGCGAAGCCCAGTATTTAGGATATGAATTCCATTACAGTTGGTTGATCGTTTTGATCTCATTTGTCGCTTGAAAAATGCCTGAAGGATCAACCTTCCCAGAAATTGAACCCTCAGAGCCATTGGTCGCTCGGTTTTCAACCCTATGGTACACCAATGACATGACGAAGCAGTGGAAGTCCAACGCTGTGTTTCATGCATACTATCAACAATTAAAGGTTTCCGTTGAATCATTTCCACGCATGACACCACACACCTTACAATAGTACCGAACAATAGCAAAGTTCCGTGGAGATCCTCATTTCATCTACATCACCACACAAAGAGACGAGAACCAGGAAGGATTACAGTCGTACTACAAGATGATAGTTGAAGACATGAAGTAGATTACAAAGGAGTGGCTGGAGGAATTTCTTATACCTGTTGTTGATTCAGAACTCTCTGAAACTAACACCATAGGAAGCCGCATAGTCACCTAGGTTGAGCATGTTAGAAATTCTAGTGGGACGAAGAAGAATAAAAAGAAATAAGAAGTACATGATATACAAAGTGATGAGGAGGAGAGTGCTTCTGAATATAATGGGTCTGACTTGCTAGGAGGAGGAGGAGAAGATGAAGTAGAATGAAAGGGAGAAGAAGATGAAGGAGAAGAAGGGAAAGGAGAAAGTGAAGCTACCACCCCTCCACTTGAGGATCCCCCTGCTGGGATAGTAACACCACAGAAGAGGAATTTTTCTCCAAAGAAACCTTAATCCAGGAAGAAGATGCATGCTAATAAGCCCCAATTGGAGGCCACACACATTGAGGACGATATCAGTCTGGTTTGCAGAGCTATGGAGGATGCTTCTAAGGACATCTTTCAGAGATATGGAGAGAAGCAGGAGGAGCTATATGGAAGGATCGAGAAGGAATTCAAGGAAGTACAACAAACTATTCGTTTGTTCCGCGCAGTACCTACTGCACCTTCCTTGATTGGCAAATTGGGGGATGAACCAACCCAATTGAGAAGATCGAGGGATTCAATGGAAGCTTGACTTCAGAGAGTCCAGGAAGAGAAGGAGAAGGCTACAGAAGCCTCGAAACAAGAGAAATATGAAGTCTTAGCACAATTAAGAGAAGCGTAGGAAAATGTAGCAACCCAGAAAATTGAGAAAGCAGAGCTTCAGGCAAAGCTCCAGGAGGAAAAAGCCAAGATACACAAAGAAAAGGAGTAGTTTCTCGTAGAGAGGACCATGGTCAAAGAAGTAGTGAGTAAAGAATGTAACTCTATGCCAGGCTTGGCATAGGAGGAGAAAGATTTGGTTGAGGCTCAAGTAGTGAAGCTCGTTGAGATCATCCAACAACTTCAATCCAGGATAGACGAATTGGAGGTCCATGCAGTGTCGAGCACCCCGCAGGAGGTGCATGGCTAGAGGGAGGAAATCACTAATAACACAGTAGTAAGGATAAGATCCCTTGCCTAGGAGTGCAAAAAATTGAGTGATAGAGGCACAGAGACATATGAACACCTTGTCGAGGATCTAGAACTAAAGAAGCTAGAAGCGTAGTTATAGGAGGTGCAACAACATGCATATTTCGTGCAGGTGCATATGAAGATGCTCACTGCAGTAGAATATCCCAGGAGCAGTGCACAGTACAACAATAGATCACTACCCTCCAATGAAAGGTAATTGAAGTCACGCAAAATCTGCAACCTCTGCAGGATGAAGCCTGCAAGGTGTTCGAAGAGATTCATGGACATGGCTAATAGTTGGATCAAGTGGTTGCAACAATAGAACAATGCCTGGAAGGGCCTCTTAGAGAACAAACGATTCAGGAGCTCACTAAGTGGGAGGCTCAGGCGAAGTAGCCAGTCTAGGCAGCTCGAGTGAAGCTCAAGGCCTTCGAAGAAGCATTATCAAGACCTAAGTGATTCAGGATGAGTCACATGTGAGTGATGGGGGCCTGTTGGCCCTCGACCAAGTTTTGAGGAAACCTTGGTTAGATTTGGACCACTTTTTGACACTGAAACATTGTTCGAAGAAGGAGCACCTAGGCAGAGCTGAGATCGCGGATCTCACTTATTTTTTGGGATATGTGGACCCAGGAAGAGGTTCTTTAGGGTTTTTTTAATGAGTTATGGGATGTTGACCCATGGGGTTTTCCCATGTTTGGCCCTATTGTAAGGGTTTGTAAAAGTATAAATAAAAGAAGAATGTATGGTAGAAGTAGAAGTTTCTGGAGCTAAGTGCAAGTAGTTCGATTGGCTTTGTGCAAGGGAATGTAGCTGTGTTAAGGATATGTTCTTGATAGAGAATGGGCTCTGTGAATTGACCTAGTTTTGGAAGGAGGATATGGTGTTTAGTGCACAGATCTCCTGTCCAGTGCGCAAACCTCCTGTCTAGTGCGAAGATCAACTTTGTGGTGTAGTGCACAGGAGTGAATGAATGTAAGATTCATACGAATAATAAAGAGGCGAAGTGGTTGGTGGACGTAGCCCCACACTGGGGTGAACCACGTATATCTGGTGTCTTATGGTTTTCTTTGTGCAATGTTATCTATGTTATGTCTTTATTAGTGCTTAATGTGTAATGAATATGTATGTTTTTCTTAATGCTTTTCTTATATGCTAGATCTGATTCAAAGTGCTAAGTGCTAAGTGGTTGAAGTGCTTAATCTTTGTTGTTACTATGTTAGATCTATTCTTGGGTACGTTCTGCGCTATTCATAAGGTTAATGAAGTAATGTATGTCACTTCCTAAGAGCTAACATAATACCCCGCGAAGTGTTATTATCACATATCTATGTCCCAGCTTGGTTATAGACACCTGCGTCCTGTAACCCCCCCTACTTCTACCTTGGGTGAGACCTTGCCTGCTTTGCAGGTGTTGCTGAAAGGGCCGGTAATCGGGGTTTTGTTGGTGCATTGTTAACCGTTGAACCCTGGGTCTACCAGTGTGTCAACAAACACCCTTGGAGTATGAAGGTATGTCTTGAAGGGAACGCCACATTATTAAAAACTTGAGTCAATAGATCTAGGTGGCCTAGAAAACATTGAAATGATCAGACATTGCTAGAATAAAATAATTAATTAAACAATAAATTATTAACTATAAAGTCTAACCAAATTCTAAGCCTATGTCTAAGACAAATTCTAAGTCTAAAATTAAATTAAGGACTTAATGGATTATGAAATAAGTTAAAAGATTTGAGAATAATCAAAGTCTAGGAAAAAGGGGAATACAACGTTAAAGGTTGGATAAAATGCACATGTGTGTATGAAATTAAAAAAATGGATTTTTAAAAATAGAAGAAATAATATGAGAGAATAGGAGTACACATGGAATATAATATTGAGTCAACAAACCACTAGCCTAATTAGAAGAAGACTCCTAATCCAACTCTAACTAAGATCTAGTTAGGAGATACTCTTTAAATGAAAATTTGGGGAACAAAGAGACAAATAAGAGTAAAAATAGGAACACATTGGGGAATGTGAGAGAATTTGGCTTTTTAAGTAAAATAAAAATGGTAATTACTTGTGCAACTTGAGGAGAGTGTGACAATGTGTGGGTGAATAATCCAAATTAAATTAATTAAAAAAATAATTAACTGTGCATAGGACTTTTGTCAGTGGGGATTTTTCTATAAAAGAAATGTGGTAGAAGGGAAATGGATCTCACTTATTCTCAGTAATGTTATGCTACTGATTTTTTTTGTGTTTTACTTGTGAGAGTTGGGATACCAAGCTTGTATAAAGAGTGGAAGCTCTTCCTTGTGAGACAAGCCTTGGAGCTATTGTTTGTTGGTTTCTTGTGTGTGGCCCCTTTGCGGCTCAGGGGACTAAGGGGGAAGAAGAGTACCCCGTACCAGTGAAGTATTTCTATTAGAAAGCTAAGGACATATGTAGAATTTCCAAATCAACCACTGAAGATCATCAACATATTTTCTCTTTAGGTTACGGTATTCCTATGGTTCTGGTTTTATGTAAATTGAGATGTAAATTACGATCGATGTTTTTGCAGTAGGTATTCTGATATTTAAATGATTTTGATTTAATTTATGTACATATGGGCTATTGTCGATATGAAGATTTATGTCCTAAATTTCTGGGTCTATTTTATTAAGAGAATTGTAATAATACTATTTTTTCCCTCGTGAAATAACAATAGGTATCACCGACTATTCATATGAAAAGAAGGAAAACGTATGCTAGTCATCAACTGGTTAACTTTAGTTTCAACAATTTCTTAAGTTATTAACTGAGTTGATTATTTTATCCTCAACGTATTTTTGATTTTTCTTGTAATTAGATAAAAGAGTTACATTCAGACAGGTAACGAACGAATTCTGATGGTTACAGTAAATCCGTTATTACCGCAAACGAGGAACACATTTTTCCGATATCGATCTTTTACTCACATTGTTCGAGTCCTCAGTAAAGGAGTTTAATTCCAACGTTCCCAGTACAGAAACTTCATGAATAAAATCCTCGAGTCTAATGTAGAAGCCCTTGATTCTAGCTTGAAATCCTAAGGTATTTGATTGAGGGAAGCGACAGATAATGTATGGTGACGACGCATACTTGAATCGTTGGGATCAGGACTTTAAAATCTTTGGACATCGATTTGACGAGAATAACCTTTGCATGTCATTAAAATCGAACCCTTAAAATCTTTAAAATACTGATAAGAGTCTCCACGAAACCCTACTATCTCGTATTACTCTTAATTACCGAATTATTATGGAAGTCGGGTTTGACAAACCAGATTGGTAACTGTCAAGAGTTCATCTTATTGTAAATTCACAACGCTCGATAGGTATTCGATTTCTTAGTTGTGAGATAGATTCTCAGGTTAGATCTGTTTGTAGTTGATTCACCCTCCCAAATATTCATTGAATGAATCCTGCACATAGATGATTTTAGTATTTACGCTTGATAAATTTTTTACTCTTTTTATCTAGGTTAGTCTGAATTTTTTTTCCTTTTTCGCTCAGGTCGTGCAAGAGTCAAATATTTTGCTTGTACTTACATTGACAAATGGGATTCACATCTCTGAACCGTTTCCAGTTGATAACCTTCATAACTAGTAACACTAGCCAGACCGCCGAGATGTTTAGTTTTTTAAAATTTAAAAAAAATAAATTTTCAATAATAATTTAACCTTTTCTTTAACTTGTTTACGTGTCATTTCGTCGAGCTAATACTTGGATAGGGAAAGTGCTATCTAAGAGATTACCGTTGTGATGTGCCGTGGGTATAGAGTAAGAAAAACACCTCAGTATGTTGAGGAAGGATTTTTGGTCAGAAGGGTTGGAACAATTAGGTGTTAGTTCTGTTAGATTGTAACCGAGATCATGAGTGGAGTCAACCTAAGCGATTGACAATAGTCTCTGGATAGATATCTCGTACAATTCTTACCTTTTGGTCACAACCCCTTTTCAGTGGTTTTTATTTTTTATTCATTAATTTCACAATATGCATTTCGTAGTGTTTCCATTCATAATCATTTACTCATTTTTAATGTTCTAAATTTTGTGGAGGCGCCACCTGGAGATTACTCGTCACCTGATATTTCTTATAGCAGACTCATCCTTTAAATGAACTCAGAATGATCTATTCAAGAGTATGGAATAATTAATTTTATCAATCAAGGTCTTGGTTACAAATTGATGTCGCGATATATCAATGTTATTATTAATGAAACATTCTGTTTTACTAAGCACACTTTTATTGACCTATTCTTGGGAACACTTATGTGCAAGTGATCTGGTTATGGTACATTGTTATTTCGTTTCGATGTATATGTATTGAAAGATTCTATTGACGAGTTTCCCTGAGTCTGCAAGACACATAACAAGTTATGGATGTTGATGGCATCAATGGACTTCCTTGAACTCTGGATTGAGTCAAGGAGTGAATTGTATTTTGATTGAGTATTTCATTTTACGTACTTGTGACATATGATTGATTACAACATGATTTATGTATATGGATTATCGAAATAGTTTTTATCAGTGGATGCAGGCTTGACAATGCTTGCTAATCCGACTCACATAAGGAGTAGAGGGGACATGCACAGAAACTAGACATTGAGGGACAGGTGTGGCAGCATCCCTGTCACAACCTACTAGCACTCCCGCTTTGGATGAATGGTAGATTAATGATTACCTAGTTTGATATGTCCACGATTTCGTGAGGGAATACTGAGACACTCGTTCACGAATATTTCTAAGGAGCGTGCAATAAGGCAGAGTCCTTATTCTTTAAAATCCGTTAGTGTTTCATAAGGTCAAATGAATGGAGTGTTGACCCCAAAGGGTTGGAAGACTTCCAAAACTAGTCGCGGAATTAAAAACTTGAGTCAATAAATCTAAGTGGCCTAGAAAACACAGAAATAATTAAACCCGCTTAAATTAAAATAATTATTTAAACAATGAATTTATTAATTATAAATCTCAATAAAATTCTAAACCTAATTTTGAGACTAAGCCTAAGTCTAAATTTAATTAAGAGACTAATCATAAATAGTTAAACGTGGTTAAACATGTCAACCCCCTTCCTGTTGAATTGATAAGTTAATATATTGTTGAGTTACATTGTTCTTACACCGAGTTGAGTGTTGGATCTCTCCTTGTAGTAAACTTGTTGTCTTATGGTGAACGAAGCCTAGAGATCCGATCACGAGTTTTAAAAGAAAACATTTGCAATAACACAAAATTTTTAATCCCTTGTATGTTTATAAACTGAGTAAGAGAGAAAATTAATGAGTTTGAAGATTTGTCTTCTTTTATGTGTGATTTGGTTGCTCCCTCTTAGGACTATTTTAATATTTTTTTCAAAACCTCAATTATCTCATGACTCAATACTCATATTATTGAGTTGATTATAAAACATATCCCCAGCATGTCTTTTTATTATTATTTTCGATAGGAGATAAAACCTTGTTCATATGAGTCTGTTTGGTAGAGAATCATATACAAATATAAATTAGTTTGAACAATTACAACGCTCAATTACATTATAGACTTTTTCATTTCTGTTATATTTCGATCTTATGTCCAGAGAGGATTTTCCTTGTGAAAGCTTTAATCGTTGAGATTTGGAAGAAGAATTCAAAGAGTTGAAAATTAGATTTTATTTATATTATATGTTGATTTTGTTTTAAGTAATTGGTCTCGCCTATTAGTTAGGCCAGCAAATTGCTCTTGCCTTTAAAAAAAAAAAGGGGTATAATTTTATTGATACAAAATTTAAAATGACTTACATTTTTTTATCAATGTTTTATTTAAATCGTTAAATTTTAATAATGTTGGACATTGAATACATGATTATTATTAATATCAAACCTTAACGAAAATGTGGTCAGCGCTTGACTCATATTGCCTACTTGTTAAAATAATGTGCTTGAAAGTATTACTATGTGATAATAATTATATTATTTACCGTGAGACCATAATACAAATTTGTCAATTGTATACCTTGACTCGGTTGAGAGGTTGGTCTTGAGTAAGTACTTAAATGAAGAATAAGAATAGATTGTTATTATTCTTTTATCGTTAGGCTAACAAAATATTATTATTAATTTTTCTTTTTACCGTCCATGTTTTATGACAATACTTGTATATTGATGAGTTTTAAATTAATGATTTATGTATTGAATAAATGAGAACTAATTGAATAGCCTAGATCATTCAACACTATTTGGTTAGAGCACTGACTATAAGGATTCTCTACATTTCATTAAGTAAATAAACTATATTTTCTTGTTATACTTCATAATAAATGTTATATTATGTTCGTGCTCAATTACACTGGAGTATTGTTAATTGATTGTTATTCGTAGTAGATTATTATGTTCCTTGAAAGGTTTTAGTCAAGTAATTGTTGTTGATCAAGTTTTTGATTTTCGAGATAGGATAGGATGTGGGAATTAGATACCTCCTTGTTCCTCATAACAGTCACCAATCCTGAGACCTTAAATGGTCAAAATAAATTGGATAAATCCTGGACTTGAGCATTGATTATGTGTCTTGGAGGTCCTAACCTTGCAGGGTAGGTTGGGTGGAATATACATCTTTTGTTATCTTTATGTGATGTGAGAGGTCTATTAGTAACAATGATATTATATTGATTCTTGTCATGAAATGATGTATATGAGAATATAATGTTAGATATTGTTGTATGTTCTTGTCGCTTATCAAAGGTCTTATAAATGTTGTTTAAAAAAAAAAATTACCATTACTATATTCACTTACATTTATGTCTTAAGGAAGGGGTCCTTACACATGGTATGAGAGCGGGTTCAACCTTGCGACATTGGATCGTTATGCATTCGACTATGTTAAATACATGATTAAAATTATATCGCTAATTAAATTTTGAAATTGTACATGTAGGTAATCATGGTTAGAGGAAGCAGGGGAAGTAGATGATGTGGCACTGGAGTAAGAGGTGTGACACCTCCGATAGTATCCACTCCAGAGGCGTATACCCCCAAGGATACGAGAAAATTACTGAGAAGGAGTAGGTTGGTATGGGAGATATGGTAGGTATGCTGAGATCCTTCCAGAGGCATTGATCAAATACATGGATTGAGAGGAGGGAAGAGCATATGTACCCAATGACGGTTCCTAGTGCACTCCATATGGAAGTAGTAGTATGTAGAAAGAACTCGATAAGGTGACGTTTCCTGAGTTTATGGGTGACACAGATGGCTCAACCACTGAGGCATGGTTGAAGAATATGGTGATGTGCTTCAGACTTTGTGATTACACCTCAAACATGAAATTATGCATGGTGGTCTTTCAGTTGAAGGGGAGTGCTCTTATATGGTGGAAGACACTCTTACCTCAACTAAACGTGGTCGTCGAAGACGTGTCATGGGATTTGTTCAGGGAACAATTTTGGGAGAGGTACATGTCTGAGGATTTCATCGACTGTCAACTTAATGAATTCAATGCCTTAGGACAAGGTGGTCATATGGTTCCACAATATGAGGCCAGATTCATGGAGCTACTTAAGTATGCTCCACATATGAACATGGAGAAGTTAAAGGTCAACAAGTTTTTGTTCATTCTTAACTTTAACATTCTTGCAAAGGTGAGGATTCTAATGCCTTGGAAGTTGCATGATGAAGTTAAGAAGGCCCTCATAGCTAATGAAGAGTTGAACAACGGGGGTTAGGGCAAGAATCCTTATAGACCAACTGAAAAAATGTCATCAGGAGCCCAACAACCTCAGACACTAGCGAGACAGACTTCAGGACATCGAGATACACCCAGACGACCTATGTTCACAAAACCACGATGACGGACTCCTCTGTAGAGGACCAAAACATCAACAACAATGTCGTCCGTAGCATCAACAATAGTTTAGGCCTGTTCAACAAAACAAACTAGGATCACATACTATTAGGCCAACAACTTATCTCGGGAACCAAGAGCATTAGACCAAAGACTGGATGTTGGACATGTGGAGAGCCACATTACCAATGAGACTATCCGATTGATAAGGCCAGAGAAGTCGGATCATCAAGACCCACTACAGTTGGTGATTTGGGCAAGACCCATAGGATACATGCAACGGTGAACAACCGCCAGGCCGAGCACCATTCCACTGTGCTCAAATTGTTAGGTACAATCGCTGACCAAAATTTTAGCATTTTGATATATCCAAGTGCTATAGAGAGATTTATCTCTAGTGAAACACTAAAGATAATTAAGGTAAAGTCATTCAAGGAGGACAGGTTTAGATATGGAGAAATGGCATCGGGTGCCAATTAGAAGGTTGTAGGAAAGGTTATGGACTATAGCATTAACTTAGGATATTTTTTAACGAAGACCAACCTATATGTCACGATCTTAGGATATTATGACATAGTGATTGGTATGGATTGGTTGGAAGCATAGATGATTTTAGGGGCTAAATTTCTCCAATGGGATAATTTTCCATGGTTTTTCCCAAAAAAAGATTCGCCAATTTCCATTTTTTCTAAAAATGATTCACCCAAATTCCATAGAATAAAATTAGTTTACCTTAAAAATCGCCAAAATATTATAGAAACTACATAAAATCCTTATAAATTTGAATACTTTTATAGAACTATCACCAAACATTTTACATTTTTCATATGAAGGACTACTAAGATTAGCCCATGTTTTGAAATTTTAATATAAATTTTAATCCATAAAATTATCCTTGGTTGGAATCACATGATGCGATACTTAACTGTAAGACAAAACAATTAAGTTTGATAGATGATTTGGAACAAAGTAGAGTTATTGTAGGAAGGAATCAGGGGGTTTCCTTGAGATTTATTTCTTCCCTGCAACTACAGAAGAGTATGTGCAAGGGGTGCAAGCTTTATGAAATCTTAGCGCTAAATGAAAATGACGAGAAAAAAGGATTATAAAATGTTCCTGTAGTGCAATAGTTTGCAGACATGTTTCTATAAGAGTTACCAGGTTTACCACCCAGAAGAGAGTTGGAGTTTACAATAGACTTGAAACCTAGAACCGAACCTATAGAGAGAATGCCTTACTAGATCTCAATGTCTGAATTACAGTAGTTGAAAATGCAATTGAAGGAATTCTTGGACTTGGGACTTATACGTCCAAGTGTGTCTCCTTGGGGTGTGCCATTTATTTTCATGAGAAAGAAGGATGGATCATACAGACTTTTTATTGACTACCGCCAAATAAACAAAGAGACAATCAAGAACCAGTATCCATTGCCAAGAATAGATGATTTGTTTGATCATATGAAAGGAGTGACGGTGTTTTCGAATATTGAATTGAGATCGAGATATCACCAATTATGGATTAAAGAAGAAGATATCCCTAATACCACATTTAAGACAAGGTTCAAACACTATGAGTTTACATTTTTACAATTCAGATTAACGAACTTCCCAGGAGTATTCATGAGTTTGATGAATTGGGTGCTCCATGAATAATTTGAAAAGTTTTTTCAAGTATTTATTGATGACATACTGATTTATTCTCGAATGAAGGAAGAGCATGTTGAACATTTAAGATTGGTTCTAAAATGTCTATGAGAAAACAATTTGTATTGGAAATTATCGAACTGTTCATTTTACCAATCAAAGATTCAATACTCACGACATATCATATCTCGTGAAGGTATCGATGTGGATCTAGTGAACGTAGAGGCTATTATGGAATGGCCAACACCAACAAATGTATAATAAGTACGTAGCTTTATGGGTTTAGCAGGATATTACCGACGGTTCGTCGAAGATTTTTCAAGGATAGAAAATCTAATCATGGAATTGCAGAAGAAGAACAAGAAGTTTGTATGAACTGAGAAATGCATGGAAGCATTTCAAAAGATCAAATAAATGTTAACGATAGTTCCAGTACTAAAGGTCCCCGACACGGAAAAAGAATTCTTTGTATGCATGGACGCATCCAAGGAAGGTTTAGGCTGCGTTTTGATGCAAGATGGTTGAGTGATCGCTTACATTTCAAGGAAAATGAGAATGCATGAGGAGAACTACGCAACACACAACCTAGAGTTAATGGAAATTGTATATGCCTTGAGAGTTTGGAGAATGTTGGGCTCCAAATATGCCATATTTTCTACCATGTAAAACCTCCATTCATAAGCCATATTCCCGCACTATTGATACATTTTATAGCGATTATTCCATCACCTACCACCAAATACATCCATTTTAACTTGTGGTTAAGTATTGTTGTTTTCTTGTCTTTTTAGTGATTAAAGATGTTTTTAACATGATTTTATCGATGATGGTTTAATCATATATTTCTATGTCCAAGAAACATATTCCTGCACCATGATTAAACATGATTCCTACACTATTCCCGCACTACGTCTGGTACCAGAACATTCTTCTGACACCAGCACATTCAACATTCCCACAGATCAAATGCCTTCTTCAAGTATTTGTAGTAGTCCTTGTCAAGCTCCATTTTCCATATACAAGCTCAAAGATAGGCCACAATTGTAAGTATGCAATGGTAAACAAAACTGAGGTAAAAACATGTTTTGGGCATATTCTTAATTTATTAAAGATAAGGCAAATCACTAATTATAATTACTCTTGAATCTTACCCTCGTTTCTTATGATTAATTCTTTCCATACCCATAATTAAATCCTACACCCATCTATAATCATTCCATTAATTATTCACGCCAATTTATATGCTTTCTCACCAAGTTTATAAAATACCTTTTGTTAAGACTTAAAAATAATTATTCATTTTATTATTAAAATGAATATCCATTCATCCACCTCATTCCTGAAATATCTTTAAACTTAAATCTATAAAATATATTAATTCACCATTTTTTTAAGCTTAAAGAGAAAATATAATAATTTAATTAATTTCCCAAGTCTTTTATTAATAATCTAGAATGCCTTAAATACTTTTAACTAATGATGGTTTTTTCAAAGTATATCCATGGATCTAGTGTTTAATATTCCACGTGGATTTCAAAGAGGATGGGCTCAAGATTGTGGCTACACAAAATCTCCAATTAGTTATCAAGAATCCGCAATTGATTGCAGCCATCCAAGAACAAATCAAAGATATGACTTATTGACAAAAATTTAATACCTTCAAGCTCCAACATGAAACCAATTTTTTGTTAAAATAGACATGTAGCTGCAAATAAAGAAACATGTCATTGGGATATCGTTGGGAAGGTTCCTATGGTTAATTTTAAATTATGCATTTTCTATGTTGAGCCGAAACCCTATCAAAACAAATCAATTTTGTTCATTGCCGAGGATGGAATGTTGTTGAGGAAGTTCAATTTAGATATTTCCCTCTTATGTATAAATACAATGGATATTACAGTAGTGGGGGGAATTATTATTGTATTAAGCATGAGGTGAACATTGTTACATTGAACAAAATTTTATGGTTAATGAAGAATTGATTGATCATTGGCGTTCTAAGCATCATTTCAATCTGAGTTACATTCTCCAAGAATGTTGTCTAGGTCAGGAAGGGCCCCTCGATCCTTTAACATCCTGGCCATTTTATTTATTAATTAGATTTGTGTGTGTTTACTTTCTGTTGTTTTTATTTATTAACTAGATTATTGTTTTGATTAATTATTGTGTGCGTTTAATTTTGGTTCACATTATTTTAATTTAATAGTCTTGTGATATTTATCCTCAGATCAACATCATCTTCCCTTCTAGAGTATACTAATTTCAGATCCCTCATCATCATATCCATGCTGCTAATTCTTCCATTACTCCTCTACTCACGCCTCCAATCCACTCCCTTCATGTTGGCGACTTCATAATATACTATTGCATATTGTTCAACGACCTCTTCACATCACTTTAATTATTTACATGTCCCATTCTTCAATGTTTCATTTCACCTTCCACTTGCCATATTCCTTTAATGTTGCAATTGACTTCGTAAATATTCAATATGTAACGTACCTCCTCATTACGATGACAACCTCTTATAACAAGTGCAATTTTTTTTTTGTGTGTCCATGTGGGTACAAGGATAACAAATACATTTGACTCTACTTCGCCATACGATGACGAACATGGTGCATGCAACAGCAACAACAAAATAACGATCTAGGACTCACATCAAGTGTCTGCAAGCAAGGTACGACAATCAACTGATAAAATAATTAAGACTGACTACCCATCCATCCTACCCTGCAATGATTAGGACCTCCAAGACACATAAGCAATACTCAAGCCCAGGTTCCCATTGATTTTGACCATTTAAGGTCTCAGGGCTGGCGACTGTTCTGAGGAACAAGGAGGCGTCTACATCCCACCCCAAAATGAACAAGTCCAAATCGACAACTAACGGAAAACATTAAGATCAAACTAAATATGCTAAGTCAACAACATCATCGAAGATCAATGCACAATAGAGTTCTATGAATCAATCACGCATCACATAAATTCCTAGGTGCAAGAGAATTTGATTACTAGATCCATCACAAAACGGCATAAGTTCATGCACAAGGTAATCAACTCTATTTTATTTTCAAGGTGCCATGACAACCATCTACGTTACTTCATGGCGCGGGATGAATCCATCGTTAATTAAAAATTTCCTAAAAATTCTCCTTCGTACAAGTGTCATCCATCCCCCACATTCCTCCATTAATTATTTTCTTTAATTAATTAATTGTCTTATTTTCCTCACCCACCTAGGATTACTCCTAAAATCACTGCTAGGTGTCCCTAGATTCCCTTACAGGTTTTAAAAACTTTCCCTATTATGAAGTTGCTAATTTAGTTCAATTTAGAAGGTTCTTAAATGCAGATTCTTTACTAATTTGACCTCCCGCTTTTTACCATTAGTTCCCCTCTTTCCCTCTTTAGGTTACCTCCTTTCCCTAATTTCCTAATTTTTATATTTCCTTCTTTTCCCTTTTTATGAGCTAGAAATGAGACTTGTGCAAATTAACCTCTCCTTCCTTTTATTAGAATTTAGTATCTTTTTAAAGTATCAAAAGTTAAAATAATTAATCTCTTCTTTACATTTTATATCCACCTATTTTATTTAATTTCTTACTCTCTTCATTTTACCCAAAAATTTATGAAGACCAAAATTATTACTCAAGTGGTTTTTATTTTAACCTTTTATTATTTTATTTTTATATAGATATTTTCTTAAGGGTACACAAAATTTTACCCCTAGCGAAGTTTTAGACTTAGAACATAGATTCTGAACTGGTCGACATTTAATTAGGGAAGTTGTTTAAAAATTATTAATGTGTTAATTGTCTTAGGTCCATCTAGGTTCATACCTCCACCATTATCAACGTGACATGCCCTTCAGAATGCATTAGGTGCTCCAAGGGTGCCACTCGCCTCATCTGTTCCCTTGCGCGATGTGCCCTTCAGGATGCACTATGTGCTCCAAGGGTGCCACGTGCCTCTTGACTGATTAGTAGACATCAATAACCACTGGACTCAACACTCTGCCAGGTGAACTTGTGGGAGACTAAGGGATTCTAAGGAATAAGGCCCCCACCTTATTGCGTGCCCTTTAGAATCATCATGAGCAACTATCGCAGTCTTCCCTCACGGCATCATGGGTCCTCTCAAACTAGGTAATCGTTAACCTAAAGTTCGAGCCACGACATGAGTGCTAGTAGGCTGTGGTAGGGCTGTTGTCCACACCTCTCCCTCAACTTCTCTGGTAGTCGTGTGTGACCCCCTTACTCCATATGTGAGTCTAGTCAGCAAGCTATCATCAGCCTGCATCATCAACAAATCATGTCAGAACATATCCACATCATATCATCTAATCAGATGCACTAATATCACAATAAAACAATCAAACCCCATGGAACATGCCCTGACTCGATCCAGAGTCCAAGGGGTTCCATCAATGCCTCTGCATCCTCAAGGTCTAAAACCCTGCACACTCAGTGAAACCAAGTCAATAACACCTGTCTATGTCAATGTAGTAAAACAACATATCATCTACCCATGACGCATCAAAATCAAAGACAAAAGTTTTAATATCATAATAATTCGGATCACTTGCGAGCAAGTGTCCTCAAAGAATAAGTTCGCTTAGTGCACGAGAGCGGGATGTTACGTAATTTAGGTTGAATCCATACATAGGTTTGAAGTTTTATGAAGGTTTATATTGTGCAGATGATATCTAATTTCTTTTATATTGTTTGTTTAATAGTTTTGTTGTTATATCCATTACATTACACCATATGCATTACATTATTATTTGTTTTTTGTTTTTTTTCTTCATTAATAGTTATTTAAATTGTTGAGACGTGCATAATATATAATGTTTGATTGTTAATACATGTGTAAAATTTCTTTATTATATATTGTTTTGTTATAAATTTTGTTTTTATTGTTGTTTATTCGTTATAAATTTATAATATTGCGTTAGTAGAAATAATGTGTTGTTACATGTTTATACTATTTGCTAATCATTTATTTAGAAGTGTAATTGTTATGTTGATTGTAATGTTTTGTTAATATTGTTATAATATTTGTTTTATGTTTGTTATATCATTTCTTATGTTGTAATTATGCATTGTTTTATTCATTAGAGTTTTGTTAAATATTGCTAAGTGTTATTGTTATATAAGTGTGAATGCAATGTTAAATGGAAGATCCATACAAAGAAATATTATTCTTGTACATAAATCCCGTACCAACACATTCATGTACCTAAACAAAATTAATATCATATTGACACATTCATTTTCATACATAAACAAAAATAACTTTCTATTCTTGGGTGAAGCTTTGAGGAACGTCACATTTGCATGGTTTGGATTTAGATTTCATTTTCTACTTGTTTGATTGTTTTTCCCTTTAGCTATTTTACTTCAATTTAAATTTACTACACTTTACTTCCTGCACTTGGTTTTCTTTCACGTACCTTTAATTCCTTGCACTTTGATTTCACATAGCTTCAATCACCAACGGAAGAGTAAAATCCTAACTCATGAAATATGGCTTTCTTGTAATGGGCTTCAACCCAAGGTATTAGTTTACTTCCTGTCAATTGAACTCATTCCCTCTTGCTTGTTTTGTTTATTACATTAAAGTGTGGTTTGCCGACATTAGGCTAGAATAGACTCCAATCCTTCACATATTGTTCCCGTACCTCTAAGTCTATGACTCTCTGGTTGACAATTTAATGTTGGGAATTAATAATACATATATTTAACCCCACATTTTTGGCATCATTTCCAGGGAGGTGCTAAAAGGATTGAATTCTAGGTATGTAGGTTGCCTTTAAAATTACACAGCATGGTGGAGGAAGACTGTAAGACGAGAGGTAAAAACCTGTGCATCCACTATAGTGGGTCTATACCCAAATCTAGGTTTGTTCTATATGAAAGTGTGTTTACTTTCCTGGAAGCGTGTTTACTTTCCTACAAATGTTCTTTCCTTTTATGAAAGAGTGTTTCTTTTATAAGTTGATTTATTTATTGGAAGTTTGTTTCCTTTTCAATTATGTAATTAGGTTCAATTTATTCATTTTATATTTCATTTTTTTTCTAATTATTCATTTTTGGTTTTGTAAGAACCCCATGCATTATTTCATGTGTGAAATAGGGCCCATCAACTAGCAAAATAGATTCAAAGATGAACAAGAGTTTGGAAGAACTCTCTCAAATCCTACCAACAACTAGGATCTCTACCTCTCAGGAAGAGAAAATATTGACAATAGTCAAGAACCTAGTTGCATATCCAGATGTAATAGAAGAACACGAGTTCCATGAGCCACATCCACAAGAATATCAGAAGCCTCTTCTTAACACCTTTTCCAACCTATAGAAGAGACAAAAAAATCGTGGACCACATTCGATGGAGAACAACCATTAGAACCTGAGATTGAATAGTTATTAACATGCATCTCTGAATATCCTCTATGCACACAACAGACCAATCATCTGAAAAAAGACGATCTGCATAGCATGGTCGAGGAGGATGTATAGAGTTGTCCCAATGAGGAAGTGAACCAAGGACATCATGACTATATTGAGCGTTGGTTCCAAGCAACTATCAGATTGAAGCACCACTCCCTTCTTCAACAACTCTTTACATCATATCATTCAATGTAGCTGGTATCTTATACTCTAGTATACTTTAATGCACATTTTTCAAAACTGAGTATGAATATGTTTGTCATCTTGTTATGCACATGGTTACATTGGAAATATTCTTACACGTGAAATATGGTTTCTTGTTCTTAGATAGAATAAAGTAAAATTTGCATGTTAGTTAAATTAGTTGTAAATAAATGCAACATATTTTCATGTTTCTTTCCAAATAAATGAACTAATATGAAGATAATATTGATGACCTAATATCATAAACCAAAACAACTTGGGACATTTCTTCTTATTACATACATATTTTTGACTATTAATAATAACAGTTTCTCTTAAGCCTAATCTTTAAAATATTATGGGTATTTACAAAAATTTTAAGGTCTACATGATACTTATAATGATGCCCATAGGTAACTTGTACATCCTAGTTTCATATAAAGACTTGTTATTCAAGAATTCTTATCAAATAGTAGTAGAAGAGTGAATGAAACTTCTACTTGTGAGGGAACGCTACCATAATCTTATATGGAGAAGATGAACTTAGGGACTAGAGGCACCTTTAGGTAATTCTCTCATGGCCTCACCCACCACACATTAAGTAAGTTTGATCATGATATGTCTTTGGAATTATCTAAATACATAAGTCTATTTTTCATGCAAACAATCTTTTATAGGGAATCTATAAAATATCTTCCAACCCAATACCATCCATCCCGTGAAAAAGGTTTTCAGAGCTGCTTCCCCATTCAAAAATGCAGAAGCAATTTATAAATTTTATCTTAAGGGTAAAGTTTGGGACAAGAGATTCTAATGGAAAATGGGTGTAGGAGGCTAACCCCCCAAGATACTGAACAAGTCTATTGGAAGTGGGTATCAGCCTGTGGAATGACTAGGCAAACCCTTTAGGGTGCTTAACAAGCTCATGGGTAATGGGGCATTCTGCATGGGGAGGATATTTCTTAGTCGTCAAAATTACCCCATCAGAGTACTGAACATGCTTGCTGGGAATGGGTTTTGATTTTGATGTCCTTCACTATGCCTAATCTATATTTGTTTGTATGAATGATATACTTGTGTAAATCATTAAGAGAATAATGCGTGGATGAACTAAAGATTAAATGAAATTCATCTATTTGAAATTTGAGAATGAACCCAAGTTGATCTTACGACCTTGTCATCCAATTCATACTATATCTAGGATGTCACTATCCGAGAAGTGGGACCCATAAGTATAGAAATGTAATGAACTCAAATGTGAACCTTATCAATATTACTTGGATAACAGTAAGTCTTTGAAAGATTAGACAAGGATGTCTGGTTTCCTATAGGATTTTCATCCATTAAAGACCACTTATCTCCTCATATAATCTTATTTAAGGAGGAGAGAAAAAATCCCTCTTCATAATTTACATGGATTCCTAAGCATAAAACTGTTAATGAATGATGCAATCATATGTCATAAGTAATTTGAGAATTTCCTTTATGCTTGTAACATTTTAAAGTAAATTTCATTTCCAAATTTATAAGCATGAATAAAGTTTGAGTTTTGGTTATTTCTTTAACATCAATGTTTATATATTCTCTCATAATGACAATATTGGTTTATTTCTTTTAGATTTTTCTGTTTTGGTATCGCTGGTACAAAAACCTGTAGATTCTTGTACCAACAATAAAAAAATTTAACTTTTTCGAGGGTACGTTTTGCAGGATGTTTTCAGCGGCTCTTAGCCTTGGCATATTCAGCCTTCAGTCAACATGCACTAGTTCCAAATAATACTCTTTCATCTTGCAACAATTTCTTTCCTTTTTTTCAAGTTTATTGTAGGAGCATGTGCTAATAAGAGTTTTCATGAGAACATGAAAACCCACAGGCATGGGGGAGAGAAGAGAGAAGGAATCTTAGTAGATCAACATTCATTAACTCTCTCCTCAATCTCTAGCAGTTCTCAGTATTGCTCGAATTAATCTTCAGTTTCATCCATCATGTACTCTAGTTCATCCTCCACTTCATCAGCGTGCAACACACATCAAAGTGAAGGAAAACTTGAGTTAAAACTTGTTTAAGACTCTTTGATTCATTAAAAAGTTTAAGGGAACTTGATGATTAACCACTACATACATTTTTCTTTCATAAACCATTATCATTCACTCTCCATACGCAATTCATAATAGAATGCATAATACTCTGATAAGAACATAAGAATGAAAAACAAAATATTGTGGTACATAAATACAACACAACATCTATAGTTTCTTCTCCTTATATATATCATAAATCATTCACATAAAAAGGATGAAGTCATTGTTTCCTAAAAACAACAAATAAACATTGGTCTTAATGAAAAGCACATAGTATACAAACACCTAAGTCCATATTGTCATTACTACTTCATAGCATACACCATCCCTTCATAGCCCATCCATCGCTTGTCCTCAACTTTCATTGCTCTATTGTAAAAGAAATCAAGTTAAAAATCCATGACAATATAAAATGAAAAAGGGACGTTGCTCCATAAGAACCAACACTTGCACAAAGAAACAAAGTCACATAAATCAATGATTAAATAGAGTATATAAGTATTTTGTTTTCATGAGGACATGCCAACCAACAGGCGTGGGGGAGTGATCCGGATTATTTTTGGCACAAAATGAGATCGGAGATATAATAAAGAAAATGCACTGAGATATTGAAAGAGAGACAACAATATAACAGAGATATAGTGGAAATAAACAAGAGTCACATATATACAGTAATACAGGATTTCTATTAATGAAATCAATGTACAGAGACTATAAAATACAGAGTGAGGGACTCGCTAGAATGGTGGTAGCTTATCTCTGAGAAGAGATGTGACGGCTACTTGCATCCATAAGAAGATGATTATTACAATGAGGCTCTAAGGGCTTTTTTAACATAAGTAAAATACAAAACCCTAACCCTGGAAGATAAAAAGCCAAAAGGTTTGTGGGCCCCGATGGGGGTAGTTGATATATCAACCTCCCAGGGGCGTAACTTTTGCATACGATCTCCGTTTGGGGCACTTGATAGCTCGTTGGAAAGATCTATCCGAGAAATACAACTCTTGAGACAAAATAACATCGTAGATGCTCTTTTGTGAGAGAAACATACCCAAAAATACATCGTTTAGGGCCTCAAAATGGCCCCGGAAGTTTAGGACCCAAAAAACTGCTAAAAATAGTAAATTGCCAAAATTGCCCGAAAACTATTTTGAGCTAGTCAGAAAAGGTGGGTGGCCACCGATATCCACCTGAATTAGGGAGTGTGGGGCTCCAAATATGCCATAGTTTCTATCATGTAATACCTCCATTCATAAGCCATATTCTCACACTATTGATACTTTTTATAGCCATTATTCCGTCAGTTACCACTAAATACATCCATTTTAACTTGTGGTTAATTATTGTTATTTTATTGTCTTTTTAGTGATTAAATATGTTTTTAACATGATTTTATCGATGATGGTTTAATCATATGTTTCTATGTCCAAGAAACATGTTCCTGCACCAGGCTTAAACATGATTCATGCACTATTCCCGTACTACATCCAGTACCAGAACATTCTTCCGACACCAGTACATTCATCATTCCTGCAGATCATATGCCTTCTTCAAGTATTTGTAGTAGTCCTCATCAACCTCCATTTTCCGTATACATGCTCAAGGATAGGCCACAATTGTAAGTATGCAATGGTAAACAAAACTGAGGTAAAAACGTGTTTTGGGCATCTTCCCAATTTATTAAAGATAAGGGAAATCACTAAGTATAATTACTCTTAAAGATTACCCTCATTTCTTATGATTAATTCATTCCATACCCATAATTAAATCTTACACCAATCCATAATCATTCCATTAATTATTCCCTAAATACATTTAACCAATGATGTTTTGTGGAAAGTATATCCATGAATCTAGTGCTAAATACTCCACATGGATTTCAAAGAGGATGGGCTCAAAATCGTGGCTACGCAAAATCTCCAATTAGTTATCAAGAATCCACAATTGATTGAAGCCATCCAAGAACAAATTGGAGATACGATTTATTGACAAAGAGTTCATGCCTCCAAGCTCCAGCATGTAGCCAAAGTTTGGATAAAATAGACACGTAGCTGCAAATAAAGAAACATGTTGTTGAGATATCATTGGGAAGGTTCCTATTTTTAATTTTAAATTATGTATTTTCTATGTTGAGCTGTAACCCTATCAAAACAAATCAAGTTTGTTCATCGCCCATGATTGAATGTTGTTGAGGCAGTTCGATTTAGATATTTCCCTCTTATGTATAAATACAATGGATATTACAGTAGAGGGGGGAACTATTATTGTATTAAGCAAGAGATGAGCATTGTTACATTGAAAGCAATATTTTATGATTAATGAATAATTGATTGATCGTTGGCGTTCTAAGCTTAATTTCAATCTAAGTTAGCTTCTCCAGAAATGTTGTCCAAGTCGGGAAGGGACCCTCGTTTCGGTAACATCCTGTCTATTTTATTTATTAATTAGATTTGCATGTGTTTAATTTCTATTGTTTTTATTTATTAATTAGATTATTGTTTTGATTAATTCTTGTGTGCATTTAATTTCAATTTTCATTATTTTAATTTGATAGAATCGTGATATTTCTCCTCAGATCAACATTGTCTTCCCTTCTCTTGTATACTAATTTCAGATCGCTCATCATCATATCCATGCTGCTAATTCTGCCATAACTCCTCTACTCATGCCTCCAATCCACTCCCTTCACACTGACAACTTAATAATATAATGTTGCATATTGTTCAACAACCTCTGCACATCACTTTAATTATTTAGGCATCCCATTCTTCAACGTTTCATTTGACCTTCCACTTGCCATATTTCTTTAATGTTGTAATTAGCTTCGTAGTTTCTTTTATATGGTTTTTTTAATAGTTTTGTTGTTATACCCATTACATTACATTGTATGCATTACATTATTATTTGTTTGTTGTTTTTTTCCTTCATTAATCGTTATTTAAATTGTTGAGACATGCATAATATAAAATGTTTGATTGTTAATACATGTGTAAAATTTGTTTATTATATATATTGTTTTCTTATAATCTTTTTTTGTATTATTGTTTATTCGTTATAAATTTATAATATTTCGTTAATAGAAATAATGTGTTGTTACATGTTTATACTATTTAACTAATTGTTTATTTAGAAGTGTAATTGTTATGTTGATTGTAATGTTTTGTTAATATTGTTATAATATTTGTTTTATGTTTGTTATATCGTTTGTTACATTGTAACTATGCATTGTTTATTCATTAGAGTTTTCTTAAATATTGCTAAGTTTTATTGTTATATAAGTGTGAATGCAACATTAAATGGAAGATCCATACAAAGAAATCTCATTCTTGTACATAAATCCCGTACTAACACATTCATGTACCTAAACAAAATTAATATCATACCGGAACATTCATTTTCATACATAAACAAAACTAACTTTCTATTCTTGGGTGAAGCTTTGAGGAACATCTCATTTGCATGGTTTAGATTTAGACTTCATTTTCTACTTGTTTGATTGTTTTTCCATTTAGATAGTTTGCTTCAATTTAAATTTCCTGCACTTTACTTCTTGCACTTGGTTTTCTTTCACATACCTTTAATTCCTTTCACTTTAATTTCACATAGCTTCAATCACCAAGGAAAGATTAAAATACTAACTCATGAGATATGGATTTCCTGTAATGGGTTTCAACCAGAGGTATTAGTTTACTTCCTATCAATTGAATTCTTTCCCGCTTTCTTTTTTTGTTTGTTACATTAAAGTGTGGTTTGTCGACATTAGGATAGAATAGACTCCAATCCTACACATATTGTGCCTGCACCTCTAAGTCTACGACTCCCTAGTTGACAATTTAATGTTGGGAATTAATAGTACATATATTTAGCCCCAAAGAGACATTATCTGATTGGATGGAAATTTTAATTAAAAACAGATCACTGTGGATTGCAACATATATTTACATGGAGTGACTTGAACGCATGACAAAGGCGTTGGTCATAATTACTTAGCGAATACAACTTTGATATTACTTACTTTAAAGGAACAATGAACAGGGTGGTATATGAATTGAGTCAGAGACCACACATATTCTCGGAAATACCTCTTAAGATGAATCTTCGAGAAAAGATTCTAACTTTATAGTTCGATAATGACTAGTATAAATATGTTAAGGATAATATTGGACGAAATACCATGATGGTACCGAAGTTTGAAGGTTATTCTTTAGACAATGATGTATTGTTGAGATTTAACAGAAGAATTTATGTTCCACCCAACAACGAATTAAGAAGTTTGATCTCGAGTGAAGCTCATAGAGCAGTGTACATGGATCATCCAGGAGTCACGAAGATGAAGGAAAACCTTAAGCCTTTATTCTTATGGATATGAATGAAAGAGAACGCAGTTAGTTATGTGGTGAGATGTCTAGAATATCAACAAGTGAAGGCTAAACATAGACATCCAACAAGATTGTTACAACCACACACTATTCTTGAATCGAAATGGGAGGTCATTTCAATGGAATTTATTGTTGGATTACCACTGACGATGAGGGGCATGATTTGATTTGTTTGGTAGTTGACATTATGAAAAATAGTGCACACTTTATTCGATACGATGTATCACGCATGGGATATAGTGAGAATTTTTGTTAGCGATATTGTGAGATTACATGGTGTACCAAGAAGGATCATATATGATCGAGGATTGGTGTTTATAGGACAGTTTTGGACCAGTTTCCAAGAAGCATTGGTAACACAACTAAATTTTAGTACAACTTACCACCGAGAGACAGAAGGATAAATTGAAAGAACGAACTAGATTTTGGAGTATATGTTGCATATGTATTTAATGCATAAAAAAAAAATGTTGGGAAGATTTATTTACGACAGACCCTAGTACCATTTGGGAACAACAACAACTATCATAGTACCATTAAGATGGCACCATTTGAGTTTCTTTACAATAAATGTAATGATCCCAAGCCATTATGCAAGGATCATCACGGTTTTGGTGTCTTTTTAAAAATTTTGCTGGTTGTGGTATTTCGTCAAACACTTGGCTAGAATACTTGTTTAGGTGTGTTTATTGGATGAATGGCCTCTTGATTTTGGCCTTAGGGTTACTGATGTGTTATGTTTGTGTATTTCATGCAATAAACAAGAAGATAGAACCATGGAACATACCTCAACCATACGCAATATGATAGACAAGCCAAAACATCTCAAATCTTCTTTATTAATAAGATAGAAGAACCTGCTACAATGAAGATGCCAACAGTTGGCCTAGAAGATAGATAGTAGAGCTACTACAAAAAACTCCTGCCAATACAAAATAAGCATCCAAAGGCTAGATATACAATGAAGATTGAATCAAGTAGATCTGGGTCGTATGAATGCTCAACCTCCAATCTGGAAAGTGTCACGCCCTACTAGAATGCTAAAGCCCTCAACAATTCGACCCTGCCACCAAAGGTGTCCAATCACCCCGAGAAATAGGCCATTTGATAGATCGACCGTAAGGACAACCTAGGTGTCCAAATCTCCAAATCCACTCTCAAACCCTGTAGATCTGAATTCCTCCACTGAATGGTGCACCCCACTAGATGACTGAAACCCTAGTTGATTCTGCCCTGATGAAGGAGGCCTCCAAATGCTCTAAAACTCTCCAGGAATATAGATCAGGACACTAGAAGTCACTAGGTGAAGTCTCAGAGTCCGATCTGAAGTATAACCCCTCCAAACTGACTATATCTGAATCTCAAAAATGCCCTCGTTATCTTCAATTCGTCCCACTGCTCTAAGAAATAATCTGAGCCATAAAACTTTCTTAGAAAGCACTAGGAATAATGGTGAAGACCCTGGAAGAAGAACCCAAGTGATAGAATCTCCAAAATCCCTGCCAATCATCTGCAATGAATCTCTCTCCAAGAATGGTGCACCCCCCTTGCTGGAAACCCCCAACTGGTGCGCCCTCTGTCTATCTGCACAAGTAACTGATGTGGAATCCTCCTGCAACTGAGTAGATCTAGAGCTATAATGGTGTGGGAGTGTATTGCATCTCCCAGACCAATATTGGGACAATATAGGTGGAATCTTTCACCACCAAATCGTCCTCCAGGGTTTGTTAAATCAAAACCCTCAAAACCCCCAATGTTGGGCTCACTTAGCTAAATCCAGATATCAAAATATGATCATACATGAATGAATGAGAAGAAGCCCTTGCCTTTCCTTTATACTTCTGGCTCACCTTGTCTCTCCAAAGTGACTTTCATTTTATTAATATTTAATTAATTAATTAATTAACCTTTTTACCTCTGAAAAGCTCCTTATCTCTCCTTGTGGCTTCCCTGGCCACTGCAAGTCACTTTTAGTCATCCCATCCTGTACTGTTGCCCCTCCCGATTCTAGTGAGATATTACACTGAGAAGTTCCTCCAAGTAATGTGCCCAAAATGACCTCTTTAGTGATTTTAATTAACTTATAGCTCAAAATAGTCAAAATCATGGAAATCGTCGAAATGGAACAAAACCAAAGACAACCTGTGTGGAATGGCTCATAATGATGGAATATGGTGATCAATGCCAGCTGAACCCCACAAGGCCTCTCAAATACCCCTATACTCGCTATAACATCCATCTGGCTACTCTAGTCATCATAAGTCTCTACACTGTGATGATGTCCCAAAGTGGGGACATTACAGTCCTCCCTACGAGAAAATTGTTTGTCCTCAAGCAATAACCGAATCCACTCAAATAAAATACCAGGATTCCATGTCCACCTGTGGGATACACAGTAGAACCCATCGAAAGACGAACAATAGTGCACTCCAAACCCTGGTTCCCATATCAGGAAGTGAACTGCAATACTCTGTGAAGCATAGTCCTGGAAGGTATCAACCCTATGAACCTCTTGCACATGGCACATGGCCTCATCTTCAAATGAGTCCATCCTCCAAATATCTACCAAGATCCACACGACCTCCATCAACTGCACATGCTAATGCTAGAATGAGGTACTGCAAGCCTTCCATGAGACACCCTCAAGCGCTGTGCTCCCCTCAACACTGAAGCTAAATGCATACTTAGAGCAACTTTCCCCTGCAAAGGTCCACTCACCCCTGTCAGTTAGTGAAATGCTCAACCCTATAATCCATGGGTCCAATGCTAGCCTTTTTCGAAGATCCCCATGCTGACACTGTACTATGATGGCCCTGCCTGACTACTCCTTGTATGGATACTGGATCCTCCACTCCTAGATCCTCAAGCTAGAATCCCTGTGGCCATTGTACCTGTTGTCCAGAAAATGTACCTGTAAGGACATCTCTATAAAAGAAGTACCTGTCCACCCATCTCCATGTCCTATCATGATGATCAAGAGTGAAAAGTTGCCTCCCTCTATTAGACAAATCCTTGCAGACCCACTCCAAACCGACCCCTGGTGGAGTGTGTGGCTCTCTGGCGTAACCTAGGTCACCATGTAGTCAGACATCCTGCTAGCCAAATGAACACCCGTATCCCATGGTAAAGTTGGAAGTTTATCACTTCCAATCTCCTCTAACTGCTCTTGTGTGAGACTAATCACTGTCAAGATCCCTCTATGCTCATATGCTATCCTCCTCATGCTACTATCACTGATAAATATGTCGGGAAAGGATAACAGAGATATTTGTAGCTAACTGTAGGGATGAAAAATACCACCTACCTCGGTCAATCCCAAGGGATTGACCAAGAGAACGTCTACCTATACCCCTGATAACTGCTCACCTGTATCCATCACTAAACTCCAATCATCAGGCACAAATAAAAGTAACTCCTCCAATTGTTGGTAAACCAATATCCATCTCCCATCATCCATGCAACTACTGAAATGGTGAAGGTGAGGTCCCGTAACTATGTGTTGCTGCAAAGGAGTGGCATCTGCATGCTCCCCTAAGTGTGTCTCCTCGCTACAAGGCAATACACCCCTCTGAATCCCACCATACATCTCAGCATGCCCCTGTGAGCTATCACCCACTACTGTATGCTCCGACATACTCATGTCGTCTCCTGTAGACTCTTGTTGTATCATAGATCTTGGGCATGCTGCTGGATCAACCTCTACATGGAGGTCAACCACTCTCGGAACACAAATGGAAGTGTCCTCCATAAATTGTTGCTCCTCTTCTAGATCACCAACATCCTCTATCAATGTGATTGAATGATACATTTGAGTGTCCACTAAGACAGATGAAGTGGATCCTTGATGAATCTCCACAAGAGACTCATCTGATCTAGACTTTGATTCTTGACGGGTTGTCTGTGTGCCTCTCAAGAATCCTTGAGTGCTCTCCAACTCCTGGGTGAGTCGGTCTACCTTCAACTCCTGCTCCCTCGAGGCCCTATGATAAAACTCGCCAATCCCCCATGGGTAGTCCCTATCTGTCAACAACTTCTGGTAGATAGTCCTCATCATAGACACACTCTTCCTGAGAGTGTGAAAATCATCCATGGAAAATCCTCCATCTGAGCTACCCTGTGCCACTGATGCTCTCCAACAGTAATTTTCCATCACTACATGCATGTCATCAATACATCTAGTGGCTACCATGATCATAGCCTCACTAACTCTCAACTGTGCTGCTAAGTGGTGTGACTCATGATCATAGTCATGCTAAGGTACCCCCTCATGCCTCTCACTCCTAGTGCCATCCCTGACAACACTCTCTGCAGAAGGTAAAGTGTTCAACTTCTTGCTGTCTACTGTGCCACTAGGTCTTCTCATATGTAACTGCACATCATCCTCAATTTCTAGATCCCTCTGAGTCGTACTATATCCAGTGTGAGCAACTATATCCTCCTGTGCACTCAACCTGCTACTATCATTTGCGCTTGGATCCCATATAGCTATGTCAAGACACATGCTATGGTCATCCTGACTTCTAAAGAGTGCATCCTCATCAATGCAGGCTGATCCTGGGAGTAAGTGCTCCATCAACTTGTCAGTCTCTGCAATCTGCTCAACCAACGGAGTCTCGAATAGATGTGACTCCATATCCTCTAGCTGATCTGTATGTGTGAGGTCAACTACCTATACGTCCTGTACCTCCTTCTGGATCGGTGGCTCTATCTGTCCATGGTGTTCATCCCTCACACTAGGCTCATCCATCATACCTGACATGCCACTAATCTCCTCATGTGACGTGGCTCTCACGGGTGTCTGAACAGGTGACATATGTGTCATGGCCCCCATAGGAAGCTCATTATCTCTAGGTGATAACATGTGTGAATCCTCACTAGTGTCACCACTCTACTGGCATGTAAGGTCCTCAACACCATGCGATATGTTTGTTGAAGTAAATGTGCTATTTTCCTGTCCATCCAACTGCCTATCCACTACACAAGGGTCATCATCCTCCTAAAGCGAGCTAGTATCATCAACATCTGAGCAAGAGTCACTATCACCAACCCCTATGCAAGAGTCACTATCATCATCAGACTACTCTAGATAAGCATCAATCGATCCATCCTCACAAGCCTCATCATCATTGTCCTCTCGTACTTTAACAATATGCTTCTTACCCTTACCCCTACACCTATGATCAGGTTCCCAAGGCACCTTGCAACTGTAGCAATATTGTGTGCTCCTAATGGGTGTGGGGTTTCTCTGTTTTTCCCTCCTAATGGGCCTGGGGTTCAACCCAAGGGCTTATTTAATTTCCTCCCTTGCCTTGAGCCAACATGAAATCTTCTTTTTGTTCCAACTAGTATTTTTATAGGATAGGAACCATTGGAATGTTATGAGCCCTTTGAAACTATTGATGGTTTTATATTCCCTTTCACACTCCTCAATCCTATAAATAATATCCATCTTATTGTAACTCTACTAATCCCACTAGCTGGTAGGAATATAAGCTCTGATACCACTACAATGATCCCAAGCCATTATGCAAGGATCATCATGGTTTTGGTGTCTTTTTAAAACTTTTGTTGGTTGTGGTATTTCGTCAAACACTTGGTTGGAATACTTGTTTAGGTGTGTTTATTGGATGAATGGCCTCTTGATTTTGGCCTTAGGGTTATTGATGTGTTATGTGTGTGTATTTCATGCAATAAACAAGAAGATAGAACCATGGAACATACCTCAACCACACACAATATGATAGACAAGACAAAACATCTCAAATCTTCTTTATTAATAAGATAGAAGAACTTGCTACAATGAAGATTCCAACAGACGGCCAAGAAGATAGATAGTAGAGCTACTACAAAAAGCTCCTGACAATACAAAATAAGCATCCAAAGGCTAGATATACAATGAATATTAAATCAAGTAGATCTGGGTCGCACGAATGCTCAACCTCCAAGATGGAAAGTGTCACGCCCTGCTAGAATGCTGAAGCCCTCAATAATTCAACCCTGCTACCAAAGGTGTCCAATCACCCCGAGAAATATGCCATTTGATAGATCAAGCAACTGTAAGTACAACCCAGGTGTCCAAATCTCCAAATCCACTTTCAAACCGTGTAGATCTAAATTCCTCCACTGAATGGTGCACCCCACTCGATGACTGAAACCCTAGTTGATTCGGCCCTGATGAAGGAGGCCTCCAAATGCTCTGAAAATCCCTAGGAATATATATCAGGACAGTACAAGTCACTAGGTGAAGTCTTAGGGTCTGATCTAAAGTATAGCCCCTCCAAACTGACTAGATCTGAATCTAAAAAATGCCCTCCTTCTCTTCAATTCGTCCCATTGCTCTAAGAAATAATCTGAGCCATAAAAATTTCTCAGAAAGCACTAGGAATGATGGTGAAGAACCTACAAGAAAAACCCAAGTGATAGAATCTCCAAAAGCCCTGCCAATCATCTGCAATGAATCTCTCTCCAAGAATGGTGCACCCCCCTTACTAGAAACCCCCAACCGGTGCGCCCTCTCTCTACTGCACAAGTAACTGATGTGGAATCCTCCTGCAACTAAGTAGATATGGAACTAGAATGGTGTGGTAGTATATTGCATCTCCCATACCAATCTTGGGACAAGATAGGTGGAATATTTCACCACCGAATTGTTCTCTAGGGTTTGTTAAGTCAAAACCCTCAAAACCCCCAATGTTGGGCTCACTTAGCTAAAGCTAGATATCAAAATATGATCATAGATGAATGCATGAGAAGAGGCCCTTGCCTTTCATTTATACTTCTGGCTCACCTTGTCTCTCCAAAGTGACTTTCATTTTATTAATAATTAATTAATTAATTAAATCACTTTAATTAATTAATTAACCTTTTTACCTCTGAAAAAATCCTTATCTCTCCTTGTGGCTTCCCTAGCCACTGAAAGTCACTTTTAGTCATCCCATCCGGTAGTGTTTCTCCTCCCGATTCCAATGAGCTATTACACTGAGAGGTTCCTCCAAGTAATGTGCCCAAAATGACCTCTTTAGTGATTTTAATTAACTTATAGCTCAAAATAGTCAAAATCATGGAAATCGTCGGAATGCAACGAAACCAAAGCCAACCTATGTGGAATGGCTCATAATGATGGAATATGGTGATCAATGCCATTTGAACCCCACAAGGCCTCTCAAATACCCCTGTACTCACTATAACATCCATCTAGCTACTCTGGTCATCTTAAGTCACTGCACTGTGATGATGTCCCAAAGTGGGGACATTACAACAAACCCTGTTAGACGTCGTTCAGTTGGGATCGACTTGAGGATAGGGTCCTGGTAAGACTAGAAGTGATTCAAGAAATGGAAGAACATATGCAATCAATAAGACAGAGAGTTAAAGAAGCACAACATCAACAAAAGAGTTATGCTAATGCGCATCGTGTTGACCACAATTATGAAGTTGGTGAAAAAGTTTTCTTTGGGGTAAAACTACACAAGAGTTTGTTCAAGTTTCGAAAGGTTGCTAAACTCTCTCCTAGGTTTGTCAAAACTTTAGAAGTTGTGGAAAAGAAAGGACCCATGGATTATCGACTAGCCTTTTTTGATTATTTGAGGCGTATGCATGATGTATTTCATGTATCTGTTTTGCGACATTATATTAGTGATTCATCACATGTTATTGACATGATTTCTTTGCAAGTGTCAGATGAGGTTTATCTCATGGTGGAGCCAATCCACATTATGGACCATCACATATGAAAACTACAGTGTCAAATAGTCGACTAGGTCAAGGTTTAGTGGGACAATTATAGTCCACACTCGGATACATGGAAGGATGCATACGATATGTGTCAATGGTTTCCTTACTTGTTTGATAGATTAGACATATAGATATATGTCAGATACATTTATTTAATTGCATTTATATACTGTACAAACTTTGGGATGAATTTTAAAACAATAGGGGGTGTATGTAACATCCTGCTCTACTGATCACACTTTTATTGACTTATTCTTTGAGGACACTTGCACGCAAGTGATGCACGAGCATCGCCAACTCATCAAGCGAGCCAACACAGTCAAGTGGAGATCAGCTGGATAAACAAACCCAAAATTTTGAAGTGCTTTGGGATTGTAGCGCAAGTTTTTAATGAACCATTTATGAAGGCGCATTTTTATATTGTATTGGACCTTGAGCCTTTAAGCTCTCGTCCTTTGGTAGATAGTCGACATTTAATCTAGTTAATGCTGGTAGATAGGATTTTAATTCTAGATTTGATAGCCTAGAGTCCGAGAGGGAAAACAGATATAGAAACCCTCATTGTACCATTGTAACATAATAGAGGAAGCATTCAGGAGAAGAGGAGAGCAAACAGAGAATAGTGTATGAAGAACACCCATGTACAGGCATTTGAATTAATAGAAGGAAGCTTTGATTCAAACTCATAGTTTGTGTTGTTTCTCTCTATGTATATTGTTGATGTGCTCATGAATGTTGTTTCCTGTCATGCATTTGATTTTATATGTTGTGCATGTGATTTCATGTTTCAATTTGAAGTCTGAAGGGGAGATGGAATGAGTTCCAATTGTTTCTCTATTTGAGCCAGGAGAGTCCTGCAAGGTCTGCAGTCGAAAATCATCCGCAAGGAGTGCATTGATGAAGGCTCAGGGAGTTTAGCTTTTGTTCTCATTCACCCAGAAGTGGATGTGGGTTGTTGAAGCCGTGCAAGGAGTGCATAGGCTGAAGCGGAAGTCTCAGTCGTGAGTCTGAGAAGGAAGCTTTGGAGGACTGGTGCTGCAGGAATTGCACAGAGTTGAAGGGATTCAACACTTGGGAGTTGTTGAATGATTGCCACGAGGAGTGCATGAAAGTCCCTCTGAAAGAATAAGAGTTGAAAATATCAGGAGGTATAACACCTTCGTGATATCGTTAAAGGAGAGCACTGAGTCCTTGCATCGTGAAATGTTTCAGGCAAGAGTTGCATGTGCATGCACATAGATCTCTTTTTCCTAAGAGATTGTGGAAGCTGGAGAAAGCTCAGGAGGAGCAAGGCCTTCGAAATTATCGAAAGGATACACATAATATTTCCATGCTAAGAAGTCCTCAAGAAGGGAGGAAAGGAATCGAAGGTTAGGATTCATAGAGGAAATTCGTGAAATCCCATAGCCGGTTAGATCTCGGGAAGTTGCGCAGGGTTTAGGTCCTAGTGTGCAGAGGAGGAGTCCTGGAAGAGTCATCGGGATATTAGAGTCATCGGGGTTTTGCTAAGCCAAATAATCGAGACCTTGTGGTTCCTGAAATCCCGAGAAAGGATCCTAGCCATTGATCTCGGCAGGACACGCATCAGACATCAGGACAGGAGTCGAGATTTAACCCATCGAGGATTTCAGGAGTGGAGAAATCGTTGCATCAGGAATTGCAATTTCGCGATATCCCGATGGGAGCTTTGAACCATCCATCAGTGAGGAGGCGTGGCAAGAGATCCTGAAGAGTCGGTGTTTGAGGCATCGGAGTTTCCAGAGGCAAGAAACTCTTGCATGTAGGAATCATGATCTGCGATTTTCCGATAGGATCAGAACCGTCCATCAGCAAGGACATGTGTCAGGAGATCCCGAGGAGTCAGGGATCGGGGAATTGAAAGTCCCGTGCACATGGCAACGGGAATTGAAATATCCCGATACACGATTTTCCGATGAGGTTAAGGGTCATAATGGAGGACAGGTGTCGTGACACATTGGTGTATCGACATATTGGCAGTCGGGGTTTCGTGAGTTGGAGTTGCAAGGAATTGCATCAAGAATTGCGATATCGTGAGAAGCGATATCCTGACAACCACAGGGTAGCATGTGGGACCACAAGAGTGAGTGGAAGACATGTGGCAGAGATTGGGAGATTTCGTGAACTCGGGAGTTCGCAGGGTGAGAGCCCAAATACTGGGAATTTCAAGTCACAAGGACGCGAGGTTGCAAAAGCACGACAGGACAATATCGGCGTTTCGGCACATCGGGTATCAGAAGTTGGAAGCCCGATGACTTGGTGTCATGAGTAGCGAAGTCACGATAGTGCAAAGCTGCGATAGAGCAGAAGTCCCTATAAGGTGGGATAAGGTCAGCGTTGACTGATAGGTCATCGGGAATCGGGGATTTGTGATGTAAGTGGTCTATGACAGCGCAAGTGCCAATTTCCCGATGGGAGAATTCCCGAAAAGAGCAAGGAACACGTGGGTGAATGCTCATCAGGGTTCGGGGATTTGTGAGACTCGATCCTATGGTTTCAGGACTCGCGATCCTGCGGGGTACGATTTTCCGATTTGAAGAAGGGAGGTCATAAGGAGCGTTCTGTGGGTATTGATAACTCTCGATAAGGGAGTTGAAGAGCATTTTAGTTCTTTGGGCCTAAGGGAGAGAAGGTCTTGTGGGAGAGGACATGCCTTGGGTGACGTGTTTGCGTCAGAGTTGATTCAAAGAGAGAAAATTACTGTGCTTTCTGTAGTAGATAAGAAGAGAAAATTTCACCATGCCGTCGAGGAGAGAAAGACAATCACCCAATCCAGAGGATAGGGGGAACCAGAGAGGAAGAGGAAGACAAGCATAGAATCCATAAATGGAAAGGAAGATACACGATCTTCGAGCAAGACTAGAAGATATGGAGGCAGTGCAGAGACGCACAACTAGTGCTGGATATTTGAGCGACTCCGAAGGTGAAGTTGAAGCCGAACAACAAGGAGAAGTTAGTTGAAGATGCAGCAAATGAGTGGTTAATTAAGGCTATCGCCCAGATGAGTTCGAAGAAAAAGATGGACATTCCAATTTATGAAGGGAATCTGGATGCAGAAGATCTTCTAGATTGGATTAGAGCTCTTGACACCTACTTTGATTATGAAGACATCGAAGAAGATAAAAAGGTTATGCATGCTGTCACAAAATTGAAGGGACACGTGGCATTATGGCGGGACGAGCTTCAAGAAGATAGACGTTCCAAAGGCAAGAAAAAGATTAAAAGCTGGGATCGAATGATTGCGAAGATGAAGGAAAAGTTCATCCCAAGGGATTATCAAATCACACTGTTCAGGAGAATGCAGAACCTGAGATAGAAGCTGATGACAGTGAAGGAGTATACTGAGGAATTCTATAAGCTAAATATCAGAGCAGGTCATCGGGAGAGCGATGATGAAAAAGTTGTCAGGTATATGAATGGCTTGAGATACGATATCCAGGACGAGATGAGTATGACGACCATCAGAAAGGTGGAGGATGCGTATCAAATGGCGTTAAAAGATGAAGAGAAGCTGAGCCATAAGATAGGACAACGAGGCCGAGGTAGGAGCGAGCCAAAAGGGAAGTCAGTTGCCCAAGATAGGTTCCAGAAATCCAAGGACAACTGGAAGAAGCCTCAGACTAGAACAGAAAGAGGTGGAAGTTCACAGTGAGGCCAACATGCTGAACAGTGAAGGTAGCATATGGAACATGGTGGAGAATACGCTGATAATAACACATTTCCTCATACTAGAGGTAGAGGAAGAGGTAGAGGTGGAGTCATCACATGCTACACATGTGGAAAGAATGGGCACAAGTCAATTGATTGTCCATATAGGAAGAAGGATGGAAGAGAAGCTCACATCGTTGAGGCACAGAGGCAACATGATGAAGTAGAAGACGCAGAAGATGGAAGGTCATTGATGATGCGTAAAGTTCTCTTAACACCCAAGAAGGAGGTGGAGGACAAGCTCAAAGAAACAGGATTTTCAGAAATGCATGCAAGACCAAAGACAGGGTGTGCAAGGTTATCGTAGATAACGGTAGCACAAATAATCTCGTTTCAATCGAGATGGTAGAGACACTAGAACTGGAGACAACTGATCACCCGAGTCCATACAAAGTTTCATGGCTACAGAAGGGACATCAGGTAAGTGTCACCAAACAATGCTTAGTTGATATCAAGATAGGAGGATACAATGATAAAATACTTTGTGATGTTATTCCTATGGATGTATGTCATTTATTGCTAGGCAGACCATGGCAATATGATAGGAACGTAATTCATGATGGGAAGATGAATACGTATACTTTGGAGAAGAATGGAAGAACACATATGCTACTTCCAATTAAAGATAAAGAAGTAAAACTAGAACCGAGAAATACTATACCTCTCATGAGTGGGAAGGAACTTCTAGCGGAAGTAAAGAAGAAGGAAGATCCACAATTCTTTGTGGTCAGGAAACCAAAAATTGTTTTGACCAACACAAGAGTGGATGATTTGCTGGAAGAAATTTAGGAACTGCTGGAAGAGTTCGTTGACATTGTGGTAGACGAATTACCTCATTCATTGTCGCTGATGAGGAGTGTGAGTCATCATATAGGCCTCATACCAGGAGCTAGTTTGCCGAACAAAGATGCGTACAGGTTGACGCCGCAGGAGAACAAAGAAATTAAAAGGCAGGTGCAGGAACTGTTAGATAAAGGGATGATCAGGGAAAGTTTAAGTCCGTGTGCCATTCCAATGGTATTGAGTCCAAAGAAAGATGGAGGTTGGAGAATGTGCACTAATTCCAGAGCCATTAACARGATAACCATCAGGTACATGTTTCCATTGCCACAGATGGATGACTTGATGGACTGTTTAAGTGGAGCCAAATTTTTTTCAAAGGTTGATTTGAAAAGCGGATACCATCAGATTCGCATGAGGGAAGGCAATGAGTGGAAGACAACCTTCAAAACCAATGAAGGGTTGTATGAATGGCTAGTCATGATATTTGTCTTGATGAATGCACCGAGTACCTTCATGAGGTTAATGAATGAAGTGTTGAAGGAATTCATCGGGAAGTTTGTCATTGTTTATCTGGATGACATATTAATTTTCAGCAAAACAAAAGCAGAACATCTGAAGCATTTAACTGCAGTAATGAAGAAGCTACAATAGGAGAAGCTGCTGATCAACATGAGGAAATCTTCATTTATGAAGACAAAACTCATTTACTTGGGATTTGTCATATCGGCGAATGAATTAAAGATGGATCCAAGTAAAGTGGAGGTAATTAAAAATTGGCCATCACTGAGAAATATTTTCGAGGTGAGAAGTTTTCATGGACTGGCTAGTTTCTACCGAAAATTCATCAGGAATTTCAGTGGAATTAGTGTAGTGATGATGGATACCGTGAAGAAAAGACATAAGTCTTTTCATTTGACTGAAGAGGCAGAGAAGATTTTTAACCTGTTGAAACAAAAGATCACGGAACAGTCGGTTTTGGTGTTGTCAGATTTTACAAAAGTGTTCCAGGTGAAATGTGATGCAAGTAGCTTTTCCATAGGAGTGGTCTTGGGCCAGGAGGACAGACCAATTGCGTATTTCAGCGAGAAGCTGGATGAGGCAAAAGTGAAGTACTCCACGAATGATAAAGAGTTTTATGCTATCATACAGACATTGAAGAAATGGAGGCATTACTTGATTCCGAAAGAATTTGTTTTGTATAGTGATAATCATGCATTGTAGTTTGTGAGTCAACATGAGAAGTTGAATCAGAAACATGCTAAATGGGTAGAGTATATGCAGAATTTTACATTTGTAATTAAACACATTTCAAGTACTGCTAACAAAGTGGATGATGCTTTGAGCAGGAAGTGTTTGTTTTTGCAGGAGTTCCAAGTCAAAACATTGGGTTTTGAAAATCTTAGGGACATGTATGCAGGTGATGTGGATTTTGCAGAGGCATATGAAGCAACCGAGAATCCAGTTCTCAGAGACAGAAGCCCGTGGATAGATTATATGATCCAAAATGGACTATTGTTCAAAGGAAATCAACTATGCATTCCAAATTGCTCCATGAGGGAGAATATGTTAAAATAGAAACACAGTGGGGGATTGGCAGGGCATTTTCACCACGACAAGACATTTGTAAAGCTAAGAAAAGCATAATTTTGGCCAGGGATGCGGTCGGAAGTCAAGAGGTTTGTCGACAGGTGCAGAATTTGTCAGCATTCAAAGGGCAGGAAGCAGAATGCGGGATTCTATCAACCATTACCCATACCCGAGAGGCCGTGGGATGAAATCAGCATGGATTTCGTATTGGGATTGCCTAGGATGCAAAGAGGACATGATTCGATCTTTGTGGTGGTTGACAGGTTTTCCAAAATGGCACATTTTATCCCATGTCAGAAGACCAGTGATGCGACTCATATCGCAAAATTGTTTTCCAAGGAGGTCGTTAGACTTCACGGGTTCCCCAGAAGTATAGTATTGGATAGGGATACGGAATTTATTGGACATTTCTGGAGGACACTCTGGAAGAAGATGGGGACTAACTTGATGTTTAGTTATACCTATCGTCCTTAGACAGATGGGCAAACAGAGGTGGTAAATAGAAGTCTCGGAGACTTATTGAGAAGCTTGGTGACAGAGCACCACAACAACTGGGACAATGTGTTTCCACAGGCAGAGTTTGCATACAACGACTCAGTGAATAGGAGCACAGGAAAAAGTCCATTTGAGATTGTATATGGCAGGCAACCAAGAGGAGTTTCTGGATTCAGAACAGATAATGACTAAGAGCACAAGCGCTGAAGAATTCGTAGAGGCGATGAAAGAACTTCACAGCAGGGTGAAGGAGCGATTGCTGGAATCAAACCGAGAATATAAGCACAGAGCGGATCAGCATCGGAGACAACTTCAGTTCGAGGTTGGGGATCTAGTTTTGGCACATCTAAGGAAGGAAAGGTTCTCGATAGGAACATTCAACAAGTTAAAAATGAAGAAAATTGGGCCATGCAAGGTCCTAAAGAAATTGGGAGAAAACACTTATGAAATTGAGTTGCCGGATGAGATCAGAATATCTCCGACATTCAATGTCTCAGACTTATATCCATATAAGGCTGAGAAATAAGGAGTTGGAAGTGATGAATATCTAGAGGTCCAGTGGAAGAAGCAGATACTGATTGCAGAGAAGCCACAGATGGAGCGTATACTCGACAAGAGAGTGAGCAAAAAGACCAAACGGAAGCAATACTTCGAGTATCTGGTCAAATGGAAGAACCACCCATTGGAAGATGCCAGCTGGGAAAGTGAATCAGTGATACAAAAGCATGGATAGACCGTGCAGGAGCTCATGGATAGGAGCCCATGAAAGTTTTCAAGCCGAGGAGTATGATGCAGGAGCATCACCAACTCATCAAGCGAGCCAACACAATCAAGCGGAGATCAGCTAGATAAACAAACCCAAATTTTTGAAGTGCTTTGGGATTGTAGTGCAAGTATTTAATGAACCATTTATGAAGGCACATTTGTATATTTTATTGGACCTTGAGCCTTTAAGCTCTCATCCTTTGGTAGATAGTCGACATTTAATCTAGTTAATGATGGTAGATAGGATTTTAATTCTAGATTTGATAGCCTAGAGTCCGAGAGGGAAAACAGATATAGACACCCTCATTGTACCATTGTAACATAATAAAGGAAGCATTCAAGAGAAGAGGAGAGCAAACAGAGAATAGTGTATGAAGAACACCCATGTACAGACATTTGAATTAATAGAAGGAAGTTTTGATTCAAACTCATTGTTTGTGTTGTTTCTCTCTGTGTATATTGTTGATGTGCTCATGAATGTTGTTTCCTATCATGCATTTGATTTTATATGTTGTGCATGTGATTTCATATTTCAATCTGAAGTCTGAAGGGGAGATAGAATGAGTTCCAATTGTTTCTCTATCTAAGCCAGGAGATTCCTGCAAGGTGTGCAGTCGAAAATCATTCGCAAGGAGTGCTTTGATGAAGGATCAGGGAGTTAAACTTTTGTTCTCATTCACCTAGAAGTGGATGTGGGTTCTTGAATCCGTGCAAGGAGTGTGCAGGCTGAAGAGGAAGTCTCAGTCATGAGTCTAAGAAGGAAGCTTTGGAGGACTACTGCTGCAGGAGTTGTGCAGAGTCAAAGGGATTCAACACTTGGGAGTTGTTGAATGATTGCTGTGAGGAGTGCCTGTAAGTCCCTCTGAAAGAATAAGAGTGGAAAACCTCAGGAGGTATAACACCTTCATGATATCATTAAAGGAGAGCACTGAGTCCTTGCGCCGTGAAATGTTTTAGGCAAGAGTTGCAAGTGCGTGCACAAAGATCTCTTTTTCCTAAGAGATTTTGGAAGCTGGAGAAAGCTCAGGAGGAGCAAGGCCTTCGAAATTATCGAAATGCTGCACAAAAGATTTCCGTGCTAAGAAGTCCTCAAGAAGGGAGGAAAGGAATCGAAGGTTAGGATTCATAGAGGAAATTCGTGAAATCCCATCAACCGTTAGATCTTAGGAAGTTGCGCAGGGTTTAGGTGCTAGTGTGCAGAGGAGGAGTCCCAAAAGAGTCATCGGGGTTTTGCTAAGCCAAAGAATCGAGACTTTGTGGTTCTCGAAATCTTGAGAAAGGATCCTAGCCATTGATCTTGGCAGGACACGCGTCGGACATCAGGACAGGAGTCGGGATTTAACCCATCGGGGATTTCAAGAGTGGAGAAATCATTGCATCAGGAATCGCTATTTCACAATATCCCGATGGGAGCTTTGAATCATCCATCAGTGAGGACGTGTGGCAAGAGATCCTGAAGAGTCGACTTTTGAGGCATCTGAGTTTCCGGAGGCAAGAAACTCTTGCATGTAGGAATCGCGATCCACGATTTCCCGACAGGATCAGAACCATCCGTCAGCAGGGACACGTGTCAGGAGATCCCGAGGAGTCAGGGATCGGGGAATTGAAAGTCCCATGCACATGGCAACAAGAATCGCGATATCCCGATACGCGATTTCCCGACGAGGTTAAGGGTCGTAGTGGAGGACAGGTGTCATGACATGTTGGTGTATTGGCATATTGGTAGTTGAGGTTTTGTGAGTTGGAGCTGCAAGGAATTGCATCAAGAATTGTGATATCGTGAGAAGCGATATCCTAACAACCATAGGGTAGCGTGTGGGACCACAAGAGTGAGTGGAAGACATGTGGCAGAGATTGAGAGATTTCTCCCAAATACTGGGAATTTCAAGTCACGAGGACGCGAGGCTGTGAAAGCGCGAAAGGACAGTATCGGCATTTCGGCACATTGGGTATCGAAAGTTGGAAGCCCGAGGACTTGGTGTCGTGAGTAGTGAATTCGGGATAGTGCGAAGCTGCGATAGAGCAGAAGTCCCAATAAGGTGGGATAAGGTCAGCGTTGACTGACAGGTCATCGGGAATTGGGGATTTGTGAGGTAAGTGGTCTACGACAGTGCAAGTGACAATTTCCCGATGGAAGAATTCTCGACAAGAGAAAGGAACATGTAGGTGAATGTTCATCGGGGTTCGGGGATTTGTGAGACCCGATCCTGTGGTTTCATGACTCGCAATCACACGGGGTCCGATTTCCTGATTTGAAGAAGGGAGGTCATAATGAGCGTTCTATGGGTATTGATAACTCCCGATAAGGGAGTTGAAGAGCATTTTAGTTCTTCGGGCCTAAGGGAGAGAAGGTCCTGTGGGAGCGGACGTGCCCTGGGTGGCGCATTTGCGTCAGCAAGTGATTCGGTTATGATACATTGTGATTTCATTTCGATTATGGATTATACATTATGATCATGATGTGTTGTGACTTATTGCTATTCGATGTATATGTATTAGAAGATGTTATTGATGAGCTTTCTTGAGTGTGGAGGACACATGATAGGTTATGCATGTTGATGGAATTAATGGACTTCCTTGGACTCCAGATTGAGTTAGGAAGCGAATTGTATTTTGATTGAGTATTTCATTTTACACACTTGTGACATATGATTGATTGCAATATGATTTATTTATATGGATTATTGGCATGGTTTTTATCAGTGGATGTAGGCTTGATAATGCTTTCTTGTAAGATCCCCCCAAAAATAAATGATTTTTAAGTTTGAAATTGCTTAGTAAACTATTTTTGTTTTTGGTAAATTCGAAATTGGAAAATTATTTCCATTTATGGAAACTCTGAATTCTGAATTTAGTCAATTGTATTTGATGATTATGATTGATGGGCAGAGATCTAATTTGACCCAACTAACTATTTGACTATGACACTTGAATGAAACAAAATATTTTATATTTATTGCTAATGGATAAATGGAACAACCAGGTTAGAATCAACTGACCATGACTCCATGAGTGGGGAACATGTTGGAACTACCTTAGGGATGATTGTTACAAGTGGAAAATCATGAATTTGGCCATTTACAGCCCCTAAAAATTAGGTATTTGAAAAGGTGCGAAAATTCCCAAAGGGGAAAAGACCTAGGCACATATGCTTTGGCATATATAACATATGGGAGGAGGTAGGGTGTTGCCTAGTATGTGGGGGGAAAAGAATTATCTCTTGTTCTTATGAACACTAATTACTGAGTGCGAGGCAAGGAGAAATTGTTGAAACTGAGGACTATTGTTGAGGAGAAGTTCTGAGTTCTCCCTCATGGATTCATGGTCAGGCTAGGGGGCAAATGGGACAAGTGAATTAGCTTCTCTATTCTAAGGTTGGGAGGAATTTGGTTGTTCACTTTGTTGTACGAAAAATTGTTCAGATATGTCTATCTACTTCTTCTATGATCAAATGTTATTTGAATTATTGATTGATAGAATGCATTTCTTTAAACCTGGATGAATTGTTCTGTTTTATTAAAGTCTGTTGAAATGGGATGAACTGTAGGGTAAACCCTTACAGATTAACTGTAGGTGTTGAGCATAAAAATTTCTTTGTATCTTGGCTAAGTATGGAATTTAATTATGAAAAAAATTTAGAGGATACATCTATGTTAAAATGATATCATTTCAAACCCTGTGTTGAGAATCCCTACCAAATACGTAATACATATATATATGAATATTCAGTTCTCTGTGAATAGACTTTAGACTGTGAAACACTAAAGGAGATTTTGAAAGAAAAAATGAGACATATATATATATATATATATATATATATATATATATATATATATATATATATGTACAATCATATCACTGTTGGATTGAAGTAAATATAGCATAATCCTTACAGTTTTTACTATATCTTATTAGTAAGAAAATTCTAGAAATACACTGGAGAGTGTAGAATTTTACATACATATTTTATATATAGACCAAATACACAGGTATAAATATATATATGTACAATCATATCACTGTTGGATTAAAGTAAATATAGCATAATCCTTACAGTTTTTACTATATCTTATTAGTAAGAAAATTCTAGAAATACACTGGAGAGTGTAGAATTTTACATACATATTTTATATATAGACCAAATACACAGGTATAAATAAAGGACCATGATGATTAGACTATATTAATATAAATGACAATGAATAGTACAAACAATCATAAATAAAGTCCTAAAATGATGATGAATATTTTAAGTAGCCACAAACAAAGTTCTGAAATGAAAACGAATAGTTCAGGTAGTCACAAACGAAGTTCTGGAATATGCCATTCCTTTAATTCTGAAAGAATTGTCTATTAATTTACATAGAAGTTGGAATATACATACATATAATTGTTATAGTCTAAATACACAGTCTATAATCAATTAATAAGTTATATATAGTTTCTTGTATCAATTTCAGAACCCTTAAATACCTATTGTGAGCATTTCACTAGATATCAATGAAATAAAGGAAAGCTAATAGTTATGTTGGTCGCAATGAAGTTTCTGAAACATAATAATACATGAGCAAATTAAAAATGAAAGACATGCTTTTATGGAATCATATAATTTGATATGATCTTCCATTTTTAAACAATTTAGGTATAAGAGATAACCAATGTATCGACAAGCCTAGAATTTAAGTCATTAATAATCATTGTTTCATTACAAGTATGTAGGAGAAAAATCATTTGGCTCAAACATTAAAGTTTATTATACATCTCAAATCGAGACTAGAAATAAAAGGTTTGTCCAACCTTATGCAAGTACTGTGTCATAGTCTTCCAATATTAAACGTAGTTACAACCTTTGGATTTATTTTGTTAATAGGAATTGGGACAAAAATTTACACAACATGATAATCTAGGTTGGAAACCGAGAGCTTAGTTGTTACAACCTAGAATGATAAGTCCTGAGAATTCTATAAAGGAACTCAAGTACCTTTTGTACGAGAGAATGCCCAGAATCCGAAGCTTTCAGATACTCCAAACCTATAAGGGGACCAAGAAATTTCAATTAGTAACTACCAATGAATAATAGAATTTATTATATGGAACACATAATTAAATTTCTGAGATAAATTGATTATAAAGAAATAAACACAGAAAAGTTTTGAATTACACTTAACTTGGGGCCATAGTACAGGTCATCTTGTCTCTGCACAATTGATGAAGTCGTCCACAAACTAGAAGGGAGAAGTGGGACAAAATTGACCCGATGGGTACCCTCGCAAAAACTAGGGGTCCCATCATTAGGGCATGGTAAACAATTCTTTAAACATAAATACCAAAAGGAAATCAAAAGAAATTCTAATAATTAAAATCACCAAGAAAGGGAAGAATGAAATGTATTCCATAATACAAACTCAAATTATTGCATTTTGCGAGGTGGTGCTTCTCAACAAATAAACACATGTATATATATCGAATGGAAATTGCGACAATCTTTAGAAAAAAAAAATCTGCAGTCATCAATGTCAAGCAATGGTTTGGGAGGGCCTACAGAATGGTAGACTCCCATGTAAAACCTAGTATGGCCACACCTATCATAGGTAAAGAATATTTATAATATTGAAAGGGGGTTTCCTTTCGCCCGAACAGAGTTTATCATACATTATACACTATGGGTTTTACCCTGCTAATCCGACTTCCTAAGACTAGACCTCTCCCACGCAGTCTCACAACGACCCAATTTCCAGTCACAATGCATAAAGATAAGGGAAGAATAACGACAAAACCTATGAGTAACAGTATATACACGTTGACCCTAAAACAATGCAAGTGCTAAATCATTGTAAGTTGGTAATGAGGAGGCAACATACAGAGAGTCTTCAGGAAGGATTTAGGATCATCTTTAGGGAAGTATTTCTTACCTGATTCGAGGAAGGCGGCCAATTCTCATTCAGTTATTGCTCTCCTTTCACCAGAATGATCCTTATCAACAACTTACACACTAGAGCGACCCTCCATAGTCATCATGGGAGAGGCTACACAAATTGACAAAGTCGAAAAGAGGAAACAAAAACCAAATCTCACCCTTCCAGAAGCAAAGTAAGGAGGCAATTAATAAAACCATATGGTACCATGTGACTTTCGGGAGGTGCACTACTATGAACTGGACATGAATACCAGATGACAGGCCTCGATAAGGACCCTGCACAGACCTCCATTAAATGAATGTACATATGGTTCAATGCACCCTGACAATCACCTTCCGTTTTCCCGTGCCAAGTTAATGCAAGGAGGGCGATGGGCTGAGGCTGTACAATAAGACCTTTGAAGATAAGAATCATTTATTTGGAGGGTAATGATGAGTCAATTATCATTCCATTACTCATAGAGGGGAAGGGTTACCCTTGACTACATCGACTTGAGACCAACTTAAGACTAAAATCTTGTAGTTACAACTATAGTGAGAGTGGGACTAGTGTCGCGAAAGTTATATGCATGCTGGAACAATTTTATTTATTACGGCATGATGCATTGCCCAATTTTTACATCTAACCCTGTCTAGATAGGAACGTTGCAATGGTCGAGACTTTTGAGTTTTCTCTTTGAAACATGCATACCTAGAAACTTAACTTAGGGAAAGCCTTAATAATATCAAACGTGATACTTTTATTTATATGCAAATACATATATAAATAGAGTTAATAAATAAGGGATTTCATGTATATAAATAGATGTGGATGTATCTAAATATATATAAACACTAGAGTGTATTTTGCAAGGAGTAAGGATTGTTTTGGATTAATGTTAACACTCCCCACTAGTGGAAGAAATTGTTAGCACTTGATAAATTTCCTAGAGGTTGAGAAATAAGAAATCTATTAAGGTAACCTTAACCAACCACTTTTAAAGCTGGGATCTAGCCCTGCCAGCTTCAGAGAGGGATCTCTCTATATGATTTAGCTTTGTTCTGATTTCAAATATTAGGCTAGTTAAATGAATCGTTGGTTTTGTTGTAAAGGGTTTTTAAAGTTGGTTGAGATAAACTACACTTCCATTGGGATATGGGGTCTGTATTTAAACACATAACAGATACAACCAGAAAACCAAAGACAACCTTCACAGGGCGAGATAATACACTCACTGGATCTTTTAAATTAAAATGCTGGAAAGAAGAAAAGATTGAGAAATAACTTCGACTAACAAGTAGTTAATAATTTCTTAATCGAAGATATTAGAAGAAAACATCAAAATCTTCAGAATCGGAAACAGGGTATCAATGATAAATCCTGCAACATTACGCTATTCATAAAGATTAGTTTAGAAAACAAAAATGATCACAAAGAAGGAATACATTAAACATAGAAGATCAACGTCACCAGTGAACATACGCAAGAATCCTTAAATACCTCTTCTTTATTAATGGTCGATCTCAAAAATGATACAGTTCAATAGAAATCGGGTGTGCGAATTAACAACCCTCAATACATCAGAAAATGAAGTATTTATAATACCAAATACATATGCTCCTGTCACAACTGATCAGAACGTGCTCATACTATTTTTAGACTAACTATCTTAACTAATCAAAACTGTTTTGATGACACATTACAACTGTATACTAAAATTCATGGGTAGGTCGTTGGCGAGGTCCCGCCGCAACCTCTGCTGACAGGACAGCTGACTGGAAGCGACAACTCATATACTAATCCAGTAGATCACACAGTTCTTCCCATTTGATATGACCTAGCACTGTGACTTTAAGCAATCTTCGGTACACTTCGTCCATGTTTGTGTACTTAGCAAATGTAGGCTTGATGACGAAAATGTGCTTAATTTCATGCTGGATGCTAATATCCAACTGCAAGGCATCCATGAATGCTCTTCCTGTAATGCTTCCCTGTATACCTGTGAACTTAGAACTGTCCTTGGACACTTCGGTCAACCTTTTCTTATAATCAGGGAGCGTCATCAATTTGTGATTTATGACCTTCATACCAAGCATGCCCTTCCTTTGCAGAGCATCTATCTTGTGGAAAAACTTTTGCACTCCTTGATCCATGACTTGGATCTTCTCCTCGAGTTGAAGCACGAGACCTATTTTGGTCAGAACTCTTTTCACTTCCAATATGGTTTATGTTCTATCTTCGATTTTCAATTCTTCGAGTTCCTCCTGGGTCTTGGAATTCAGGAACCTTATGATTTCATTAGTTTGGGCTGGCATGTCTCCCAGTTCCGTTCTGATTTTCTCCACAGCGTGTTTTCTCCTCTCGAGCAACTCATTCTACTCAAACATGATTTGAACCATTGGCAAAATTTCATTAATGGACTTAGAAATATCCATCCACACAAGTTCTTTAACCTCAGCTAAGGTCTTTCCTGCCATTGTCTGTTTCTGGAGCTGCTGCAACTCCTTCCTGATCTTCTCATTCACCTGTTTTTCTTTAGACAGACTTGTTTGGAAAGAAGTCTTTAGATCTTGGATATTCTCCACTTCTTTCTTGAGCCTGCTGATTTCAGACTCTTGCAGGTTCATTCTCTCCATAGACTTGGCCAGGTCTGTTGCTCCTTCTGGTAAGGGCACTGATGTTGCAGATGGAATGACTATCACTGTTGTTGTGCTCAGCCCTGCAATTGGGATGGCGCTCAATGGAATGCCTTCCATTGGATTTGCCTTCTATTTCTCCTTAAGTAGTCTTTCCATCTCAGCTTCCATCTCCTTTAACTGAGCATTCTGCTCCAGGAGTAATTCCAGCATCTCGTCTTTTTCACCTTCCTTTTCCACTATTTCCTTTGCCTGTGGGTATTCTGTTGGAGGGAGCTTTAGCTATTTTCTCAGTGTGGTGATGTCAACATTTTTCTTTTTAATCATCTCTTCGAAAGCCTTGACGTTTGCAGGGTCGTACCCAATCTTGAGGACCATCTCCTCCAACGTCTTTATCCTGTTGTCCTTTGCGAAGGAAGATATCTTCTCTAGCTTCAGTTGGGTCTGGGCATTGCTCAATGCTACCCAAAACTTTGACACAGAAGTTGAAGCGTGGGCTAAAGTGTGGAAAATCATCGCTCCAGTTTGCTTATGCAGATCCATCTGATCTGTCGGATGCACATCTTTTGCTTGAAACTCAAACGTGGCCCTCTTGTAATCAGATATCACCTTTGGATCAGGCACTTGTGCTTGGAGGAATGCCATATGCATCCTACCTTTCTCTGTATCAAATGCTGAAAGAAGTCTATGCTGGGCCGTGGATGACTACTTCTGGAACTGTGCATAAGTGCTGCTGGTGAGCGTCTGGTTCTTCTTTTTGATCATGTCACATTTTTCAAAAATGCCCAACTTGGGCCCAATCTTGCTTGGAGGAGTATCTAAGGGAGAATCTATGGGCTTTATTTCTTTTGTTCCCTCTTTATGCTGACTAGAGCCAAAAGGTAAGGTGAATTGCTTGGCCCCTGTGGTAATCACTGTGGTAGTCACAGTGGTAGCTTCTGCTATTGTACTGGGCGTTGAAGCTGTCTTTGGCTTCTTCGCGTGAATTTGAAATTCCTCTGAAGACACCTCTGTTACAGGAGGAGATGACTCCTATCGAGGCCTCTTCTCCTTGAGGACCTGAGGTGTGGTGGTGGGTAGCGCACTTGTCGAGGGCACCTGCTGTTCCAAGTCCAACAAAGTGTCAGGCAACCATACTGTCTGATTCGCAAATTTCTCGATCTCTAGCTTGGACTCGTGAACATATGGGGCATTTTTGTTTTTTACCCTCATGTCTGAAATGATCCCGTGGGGATCATAGTGCTAGATGAAACTCATAGAGAATTTCATCTCCTTCAAAATTTGATCTGCTTCTTCCCCTGCGCCTCGGTTATTGTAGATGAAGGGACCAATTTGTCCCTTGATTCTCAACTGCTGCTTTTTCTTAAGTGAAACAAAATGAATATCATTAGAATTCATAATATGCCTTATATATTCTAATGCGAAAAGTCTTACCAGTACATATCGAGGCAGTATATAAGGCGCCAATTCGCACCCAAAGACTCTGATTTCTGTGTGATTCTGGCATAAATACCAGTTGCCTGTCTGCACGTTGTCCGAGAGATGCAGGATTCTCTGGACCTCATCATTTATTCGCGGCTCAGGCATGCCACGCAACATACTTACCACAGGGTGGTAAAACCAGTCAATGAACGTTGTGAAGTCGTATTCGACAAAATTATGTTTCAGGAGAGAAGTCCATGCTGTGACTGGATGGGGCTTCCCGTCGGCGTCCATCTTCTGCATGGAGAAATTGAACTGGTCGGCCTGGAAATAGACGAACATATAAGCTAGAATGGATGAGTACCTAAACATGCCTTCTGTGGAGAAATTAACAAATTGCTCATGGATATTATTGGCCAAGAAATTGCTATAGTCAAACTGTGTGGTTGGATTTTCGTCATTTGAGAAGATGGACAGAAAACCCAGGATGGGCTCGTCCACCCACTGATCAAAATAGTATCCCAGCAGGGCACACAGAGAAGAAATAATCTGATTCCCTTTGGTGGAAAACATAGACGAGGGGTACGGGGGGTTGGTGGATGAGAGTGGAGCTGAAGTGGGAAGAAAAAGCTCAAAAATCTGAGCTCTTTGTGGGAAAGTCATTTTCTGGTAAAGCTCAGTGAGGATTTCTAAGTTAAAGGGTGACGTAGATTCTGCTCGGGTGATTTGTAACATCTGGTCGATATCTTCAGGGGTGATGAAGAAAATAGCATCTCCAGATGAAGAAAGGATGGATTTCTGGTCAGGGACGTAGTGGGCCTAGCATTGGAGAGAAAACTCGAGAAAATTATGGATTTGAGGGAAGAGATACAGAGGCAAATTGGACTCCCAGAGTCCAATTTCGTCTCTCTGGTCCAGGAAAACCTCCCGGAGCCACGACTGGAGATCAGAGAAGTCGAAACTGCATATGGTATCGGCTATCAAACGGTCCTTATCGACCAGGGGAATTTTATCCAGGTCAACTGGAGGAGGAACGAATGGATTCTCTTTCTCTTCAACTTGCTTTGTCTTAGAAACCATTTCGGCAACTGTACCTGCAATAAACAATGTGTTAGTGGGGTCGACTGACTGTAGGTGAAAGTGATGCAAGAGCGATGGAGGAATGGGAGGTTTCTGGCGCGATGGATGAATAATGAATACAAAAGGAAACGGTAGTTTTATTTAAACCTGGGTCGGTCGGACGCGGGAAAATGGTCAGCGTGACAACGGGTATGTTATCTCGTTATTAATGGACAATGGGACCCTAGGGATGAAGTGGCAGATGACGGTGGCCAAAGCGTACGAGGGAGTGACATGGAGGCAGGTGATTGGAGGTAAAAGTCGCCGAAGGGGGCTGGCCATGAATGGGAAGGGTAAAGGCCTAACAGTAGGGACTGACAGCAGTTATGAGATGGGACTTCAGCCCGGGAGCAAGTAGGACAAGTGGGCTTAGTGGAGGGTGACTTCCAGGGGCGACGAGAAGTCAGGTAGCATGTGGGGGATGTGACCTATGGACCACTAGAACAATGCCACCTGTAACAAGGGGCCCACTGTAAGGAATATTCATTCCGGACCCCCCCCACTTTGGTTAAAAGCAGAACACTCGGGGGGGTCCAGAATCCGTTACGAGCCATTGATCTATGCGCTTGTTTTATGGCCATCTAGATCTGTGCACTCCTTCCTGGACCGTCCATATCTGTGAGAATGTTATCGCAGATTCCAGACCCCCCCCCTTTGTTTAAAAGTGGAACGTTAAGGGGGGTCCGGAATGCTCTGTGAGCCGTTGATCGAAGCGATGAGATCTAGACCACTGGAAAGTGACCGAAACATATGTCCAGGGCAAAAAATGCCATGTGTAAGGAAAACTTAGGATTAGTGCTTTATCATGGGTTTTTCTTCGATTTTTCTCATACACACCACCAAGGGGACATCATTTCGATTGCACTTAGGCATTGGAGTCATAGGGTAACAACTTTATCAACCTGGTTTTATTTGGGCAAGGCAGGCCAAGCAATTAATCTACATTCTAACCTACTTTCACAAGATGACTAACCCAGATTAAACTGTTGGGCTAAGGTATTATTTTTCCTAAGGGCTATCTGAACAGGATTAGACAGTTTGGTCAGATGTATTCACTAGTTCTAACCTAGGGGCTATCTGACCAGGATTAGATGGTCTGATCAGATGTATTCACTAGTTCTAACCTAGGGGCTATATGACCAGGATTAGATGGTCTGATCAGATGCATTCACTAACCTATCAACATTGAAAATTTAAAAGAACTTGGTCATGCTTGAAAGGTATGACCAAGTTACTATTATTGCATGGGTCTTTTTATTTCAATTCTTTTTGCCCTCTTTTCTTTTCTTTTTCTTTTCTTTTCTTTTCTTTTTCTTTTCTTTTTCTTTTCTTTTCTTTTTCTTTTCTTTTCCTTTTCTTTTCTTTTCTAAAATGAAAAATCAATTTCCAATAGGAACACTAGTTACAGATAATATCCAAAATATCCAAGTCATAAGTTGATTCCCATAATTTATGGGGTGATAATAGAAATATCAAGGAGTTCGAAAGTCTAGGAATGTTAAGGTCATCGCTAGGTTTACATATGACTTCTATGTAACATGAGTAACTTCAGGAAGATAAACAAGGTAGGAAACATACTCACAGGGAGAGCTGAATTAGAGATAATCGTCTGCACTTGTAACTTATCCTTACATCTTGTGAATCTGTTATTTGTAAAGAAAGAGAATTAATGTACCTAACAAAAATGTTTTTTATTACAACACTTGGACCTTGAGCAGGGCCAAAATATTTACTTAACATATATTTTCCTATTTATGTAAAACTAACAAAACAATTACTGTTACAAACTGAAAAAACTGTATTCTATTGTACTCATGGTAGCCCAAGATGAAGCATAAATCAGACTCAAGGAGAATCCTGAACAAAGGCCTCTTGAAGATCAAAGACATAACAATGATGAAATCTCACCTACCGAAGTTCTGGAAATGATGAGAAATCTCATTGTTGAGCTGAAAGTTTTCAAAGAAGATAATGAGAAACTAAAAAAGGCGCAATAGGAACAATAGGAAATAAATGAAGTCATGCTGCAAAGTATAGTGACAAAGAAAATCCCAAAAGACGATAACCGGGAAGAAGAGGTCACTAAAAGGGCCTCCAAGAATTATGGTCTCGAAGCCAAAAAAGTGGACAGCTCATCTAAAGGTACACCTTCAGCTTAAGATAAAACAAAAACAAGAAGAAAAAGGAAACATGTAGATCACCTTGAGGGAGAGTTTAAGAAAATCAAACCATTGACCTTTGATGGGAAATCCAGAACAGAGGAGGAAGCTGAAGCATGGCTATTATACATCAAGAAGTATTTACATATATACAACTATTCCAACAATATGAAGGTTAGAATAGCCATCTATAATCTAAAAGGGAAGGCCAGCATATGATTGCAAGACCTGAAGTTGGCCAAGGGTCTAAAGGAAAAATAGATGGAATGGTCGGATTTTAAGAAATACTTTAATAAATAATACCTATCTGAAAGTTACTATGAAAGAAAAACCAAAGAATTTTATGAGCTGCGACTCGGTCAAATGGTTATGGAAGATCTGATAAACAAATTCTTGGAATTACTAAGGTTCATGCCTTATATCCAGGAGGACAAAGTGAAAATCCAGTGGTTCCTAAGCTGTTTACCACAGTCCTATAAGGAAAGAATCGAATTTGATAATCCCAAGTCCTTGGGCAAATTTTTCAGGAAAGCCCGAATGTGTTATGACCAATACAAATAGTGGTTAGAATTTCCCAAGCTTGGAAAGACAAGAAACAAGACCGAATGAACCAGTGGAAGAAGGGGTATCAGCCAGGTCCTTTTTGGAATGCAATAAAGAGTTTTCGAAGAAAATATTTTTACTCCAACAATCAAAACACCCAAGGAGGTGGTAAACAAGTAAATATAGGAACAAATAAGCTTGGGGACAATCCTTGTGAATCGTTAAAATGATGGGAATGTGGAGAACCTCACTTAGGGAGGAACTCTCCATGTTTGAATTCAGTAGCCAGAACTACGGTTCACAACCTACAGGAAGCATCTATGGTGGGAGATGTGGGCATAAGCTTACATCAGATAAATGCGGTCGTGGATGGCCGACAAGTTGACCACCAGTCCTCTGTGATGGAAATTGAAGGTAAAATTAATAACACTCGTACTTATGTTTTAATTGATACTGGAGCTACGTTGAGTTATATCACTCTTGGTATAGTGGATTCAGATAAACTTAGGAAAAAAAGGCATGCAAAATCTTGGTTGGTACAACTAGCAACATGATAAAAAAGAAAACTAGTTGATTTTATTTCTGATTATGAGTTTAGTTTAGGTGGTCAAAACATAAAGACAAATCTAAAAATTCTACTGTTAGGGTCTTATGACGTAATTATCGGAATGGATTGGTTAGAAAGGAAAAAGAAGTGTTAGATTATTATGAAAAATCACTCAATTATAAAGATGAAAATGACATTGCCAGGACAGTTCAAGTTATACAAAAACTAATCTCAGTTAGACAGATTTCAGTAATGCAATTTAAGAAATGCATGAGAAAGGGTTGTCAAGTTTATGCCATCCAAGATTAAACCTATTAGGAAAAGAAAATAAACCTAGCTTGGAGGATTTTGTCATTTTGCACGATTTCAGAGACGTGTTTGTTGATGAGATACATGAATTACACCCAAGGAGGGAGATAGAATTTTCTATCGACCTACTACCTAGTTCAACCCCTATATCTAAAGCCCCCTACCGAATGAGTTTTCCAGAATTAACAAAATTAAAAGTTCAATTACAGGAATTATTGGACAAATAATATATCAGATCGAGTGTTTCTCCATGGGGAGCACCAATCCTCTTTGTGAAAAAGAAAGATCGAACTCTGAGATTATGCATCGATTACAGAGAATTAAGCAAAACGACTATTAAGAACATGTACCCCTTACCTAGGATAAATGATTTGTTCGATCAAGTAGGTGGGGAAAAGATTTTTTATAAATTGGATTTATGATCTGGTTATCACCAGGTTAGGATAAAATATGAGGATATAATTAAAACAACATTCTAAACGAGATATGGACATTATGAATTTGTTTTTATACCATTTGGTCTCACTAATGTGCCAGCCACATTCATGTGTTTAATGAATAGTATTTTTAGTCAGTACTTGGACAAGTTTGTTTTGGTATTGATTGATGATATCCTAGTGTATTCTAAAACAAAATAAGAACGCGAAGAGCACCTAAGGATAGTTCTACAATCCTTGAGAAAACACAAAATGTATGCCAAATTCGATAAATGTGACTTTTATTAGAAGAAATTATAGTACTTAGGACATGTAATATTTGAGGAAGCTATTGTAGTCGATCCTGAGAAAATAAGAGCCATGATGGAATGGCCAATTCCAAAGGATATAGCAGACATCCAATCATTCATGGGGATCACTGGATATTACCGCATATTTATAGATTGGTTTTCCAAGATTGCATACCCTATCACATCATTACAAAAGAAGGGAACCAAGTTTAACTGGTCATAGAAATGTCAGGACAATTTTAATAATTTAAACAAATTATTAACGACTGCACCCATTTTAAAGGTAGCAGATCCAAACAAAGACTTTACAGTTTGTGTGGATGTGAGTAAATAAGGACTAGGTGGTGTCCTAACTCAGGAAGGACACGCTATTTGTTATGAGTCCCAAAAACTAAAGGAACACGAATGAAACTACGTCACTCATGACTTAGAGATGGTAGTTGTAATACACGCCTTAAAGATGTGGCGGAAATACATAATGGGAAGAATTTTTTTGTTATTAATAGATAACATTGGTGTGAAATTTTTGTTTAGTCAGTCGGACCTTAATGCAAGGCAAGCAAGATGGCTAGCCTACTTGAGAGAATTTGACTTTGAGGTAAGACATATCAAGGGTAAGGAAAACAAGGTGGTTGATGCCTTAAGAAGAAGAGTTCATGGGCTATTTGAAATAAACATTAGCAGGGCAAAAAACGATCTTGAACAGAGGATAAAGGTAGCATGTAATAACAACGAAAGTTACACTAGAACAGTGGTAGAATTACAAGATAATGCAGAAAATTTAGACAAAACAAATCTAAGTTTGGATAGAAAGGGTCTATTACGATTCAAAAATAGAGTATACATACCAGATTCGATGGAATTAAAGTTAACGATTTTGGACGAAGCACACAAGAAACCATAGTCTGGTCACTCAGGATACCAGAAAACGATAACAACACTAAGAAAGTTATTTTATTGGCCTAATATGAAGGGAGAAACAACAAAATACTTAGCTAAGTGTCAAGATTGTCAACAGGTAAAAGTCGAACACCAACATCCAGCTGGCCTGTTGCAGCCCTTACCTATGCCGGAATGGAAATGGGAGACTATATCACTAGACTTTATTACAAGTTTTACAAGAACTCAAAAACATAATGATTTAATTATGGTGGTAATTGATAAACTTAGTAAGTCTGCACACTTTATTCTTATAAAGTCTACTTTTAAAGCCATTAAAATCGCATAAATATTCATTAAAGAATTTTTTAGACTGCATGGTATTCCTAAAATGGTGATTTCAGATAGATACGTAAAATGTACATCTGATTTTTGGAAAGAATTGTTTGCAGGGTTAAATACTAAATTCAATTTCAGCATGAGTTATCATCCACAAATGGATGGGCAGACTAAATGAACAAACCAAACCATAGAATATATGATATGCATGTACGTAAGAACAAAACCAAGAAAGTGGGAAGACTACCTACACTTGTTGGAATTTGCATACAACAATGGGTACCAATCTTCGGCTAAGATGAGCCCTTTTGAAGTAATGTATGACAGAAAGTGTACGATGAAGATTAGCTGGGATAACCTTGTGGACAGACTCATGGTGGGACCAGAGATGATCTAGGAAATGGAGAGCATGGTAAGAAAAGTATGAAAGAACATAAAAGAGGCTCAGGACAGACAAAAAAGTTACGCAGACCTGAAGAGAAGACACTTGGAATTTCAAGTGGGAGATCATGTCTATTTAAAATTCAAAGCCCAAAAATTTTCACTAAATTTGGGGAACTGTGCCAAGTCAACACCCATGTTTTGTGGGCCTTTCGAGGTCTTAGCTCGAATTGGACCTATAGAATACTAACTTGCACTTCCTGCCAATCTAAAAATCCATAATGTATTTCATGTTTCTTTGTTAAATAATTATGTTCATGACCCTAGTCATATAATCGATTGGAACTTGGTGCAGGTGGAACCAGAAGGTGAGTTCCAAGTGGAACCTTTGTGCATTCTAGAAAGGAGAGAAATAACACTTCGGAACAGAGCCGTAGCCCAGGTAAAAGTGCAATGGAAGCACTTTATCCCTCAGGAGGCCACTTGGGAGTTGGAGGGAGATTTGTAGAAATATCATCCAGTCTTGTTCCAAGAAAGGGACGAACACTAAGGACAATGTTTTATTGAAGGGGGAAAGGATGTAACATCCCCCAAAAAATAAATTATTTTTAAGTCTGAAATTGCTTAGGAAATTATTTTTGTTTTTGGTAAATTCGAAATTGGAAATTTATTGCCATTTATGGAAATTCCAAATTTCAAATTTAGGTAATTGTAATTGATGATTATGACTGTTGGGTAGAGATCTGCTTTGACCCAACTAACTATTTGACTATGACACCTGTATGAAAAAAAAATATTTTATATTTATTGTTGATGGACAAATGTAACATCCAGGTTAAAATCAGTTGACCATGACTCCATGAGTGGGGAACATGTTGGAACTACCTCAGGGTTGTTTGTTACAAGTGGAAAATTAGGAATTTGGCCATTGGCATCCCCTGAAAATTATGGATTTGGAAAGTTGCGAAAATTCCCAAAGGGGAAAACACCTAGGCAAAAATGCTTTGGCATATATATCATATGGGAGGAGGCAAGATGTTGCCTAGTATGTGGGGGGGAAAGAATTATCACTTGTTGTTATGAACAATAATTACTGAGTGTGAGGCAAGGAGAAACTGTTGAAACTGATGGACTATTGCTGAGGAGGAGTTCTGAGTTCATCCTCATGGATTCATGGTCAGGCTAGGGGGTGAACGAGACAAGTGAATTGGCTGCCCTGTTCTAAGGTTGGGATGAACTTGGCTGTTCCACTTGTTATTCGAAAAATTGTTCAGATATGTCTATCTACTCCTTCTCTGGTCAAATTTTATTTAAATTATTGATTGATAGAATACATACATTTAAATATGTATGAATTGTTCTGTTTTATTGAAATCTATTGAAATGGGATGAACTGTAGGGTAAACCCTTACAAATTAACAGTAGGTGTTGAGCAAAAAACATTCTTTGTATCTTGGCTGAGTATGGAATTTAATTATGGAAAAAATTTAGAGGATACATCTGTGTTAAAAGGATATCATTTCAAACCCTGTGCTGAGAATCCCTACCAAATACGTAATACATATATATCTGAATATTTAGTTCTCTTTGAATAGACTTTAGACTGTGAAATGCTAAAGGAGATTTTGAAAGAAAAACTGAGACCTATATATATATATATATATATATATATATATGTACAGTCATATCACTGTTGGATTGAAGTAAATATAGTATAATCCTTCTGGTTTTTACTATATCTCATTAGTAAGAAAATTCTTGAAAACACTGGAGTGTTTAGAATTTTACATACATATTTTATATATAGATCAAATACATAGGTAGAAATAAAGGACCATGATTATTAGACTATATTAATATAAATGACAACGAATAGTGAAAACAATTATAAATAAAGTCCCTAAATGATGTTGACTAGTTCAAGTAGCCACAAATGGAGTTTTGAAATGAAAACGAATAGTTGAGACAGTCACAAATGAAGTTTTGGAATATGCCATTCCTTTAATTCTGAACAAATTGTCTATTGATTTACACAGAAGTTGGAATATACATACATATAATTGTTATAGGCTAAATAGACAGTCTATAATAAATTAATAAGTTATATATAGTTGACTGTATCAATTTCAAAACCCTTAAATACCTATTGTGAGCATTTCACTAGATATCAATGAAATAAAGAAAAGATAATAGTTCTGTTGGCCGCAATGAAGTTTCTGAAACATAATAATACAGAAGAAAATTAAAATTGAAAGACATGCTTTTCTAGAATCATATAAGTTGATATGCTCTTCCCTTTTTAAATAAATTTAGGTATAAGAGATAACCAGCATATCTACAAGCTCGTAATTTAAGTCATTAGTAATCATTGTTTCATTAAAAGTATGTAGGAGAAAAATCATGTGACTCAAACATTAAAGTTTATTATACATCTCAAATCGAGACCAGAAATCAAAGGTGTGTCAATCCTTAGGCAAGTACTGTGTCATAATCTTCCAATAGTAAACATAGTTACAACCTTTGGATTTATTTTTTTAATAGGAATTGGGACGAAACTTTACTCAACACAATAATCTAGGTTGGAAACCGAGAGCTTCATTGTTAGAACCTGGAATGATAAGTCCTGAGAATTCTGTAAAGGAAATCAAGTACATTTTGTATGAGATAATGCCCAGAATCTGAAGCTTTCAGATACTCCAACCCTGTAAGGGGACCAAGAAATTTCAATTAGTAACTACCAATGAATAATAGAATTTCTTATATGGAACATGAAATTTAATTTCTGAGATAAATGGATTATAAAGAAACAAACACAGGAAAGTTTTGAATTACACTTAACTTGGGGCCATAGTACAGGTCATCTTGTCTCTGCGTAGTTGATGAATTCATCCAAAAACTAGAAGGGAGAAGTGGACCAAAATCGACCTGATGGGTACCCTCACAAAAACCAGGGGTCCCATCATTAGGTCGCGGTAAACAATTCTTTAAACATAAATACGAGAAGAAAATCAAAAGAAATTTTAATAATTAAAATGACCAAGAAAGGGAAGAACAAAATGTATTCCATCATACAGACTCAAATTATTACATGCTACGAGGTGCTTCTCAACGAATAAAGACATGTATATATACCGAATGGAAATTACAACAATATTTAAAAAAAAAAAAAATACAGTCATCAATGCCAATCAATGGTCTGGGAGGGCCTACAGAATGGTATATTCCCATGTAAAGCCCAATAAGGCCACACCCATCAAAGGTAAAGAATATTTACAATATCCAAAGGGGGTTTCCTTTCTCCCGAACATAGTTTATCATACATTATACAATATGGGTTTTACCCTAGTAATCAGACTTCCTATGACTAGACCCTAAAACAATGCCAATGCTAAATTGTTGTAAGTCAGGAATGAGGAGGCGACATACACAAAGTCTTCAAAAAGGATTTAGCATAATCATTAGGGAAGTATTTCTTACCTGATTTGAGGAAGGCGACCAGTTCACATTCGATTATCACTCTCCTTTCACTGGAACAAGCCTTCTCAATAGCTTACACAACAAAGTGACCATCCATAGTCATTAATGGAGAGGCTACGCAGATTGACAAAGTCGAAAAGAGGAAAAAAAAAACAAATCTCACCCTTCCGAAAGAAAAGGAAGGAGGAAGTTAATGAAACTCTATGGTACCATGTGACTTTTGGGAGGTTGCCTACTATGCAATGGACAGGAAGACTAGATTATAGACCTTGATAAGGACCCTATGCAGACCTCCATTAAATGAATGTACATATGGTTTAATGTGCCCTGACAATCACCTTCCGTTTTCCTGTGACGAGTTAATCGAAGGAAGGCTATGGGCCGAGGCTGTACATTGAGACCTTTGAAGCTAAGCATCATTTAGTTATAGGGTAATGATTCCATTACTCATAGAGGGGAAGGGTTACCCTTGACTACATCGACTTGTGACCAACTTAAGACTATAGTGAGACTGGGACTGGTGTCACGAAATTTATATGCATGCTGGAACAATTTTATTTCTTATGACATAATGTAGTGCCCATTTTTTACATATAACCCTGTCTAGATAGGAACGTTGTAGTGGTTGAGACTTTGGAGTTTTCTCTTTGAAACAAGCATACCTAGAAACTTAACTTAGGAAAGGACTTAATAATATCAAATGTGATACATTTATTTTCATGTAAATACATATATAAAGAGAGTTAATAAATAAGGGATTTCATGTATATAAATAGACGTGGATGTATACATACATACATACATACATACATACATATATACATATATATCTATATATAAATATATATATATATATATAAACACTAGAATGTATTTTGCAAGGAGTAAGGATTGTTTTGGATTAATGTTAACACTCCCCACTCTTGGCAGAAATATCAAGGAGTTCGAAAGTCTAGGAATGGTTAAGGTCATCCCTAGGTTTACATATGACTGCTATGTAACATGAGTAACTTCAGGAAGATAAACAAGGTAGTAAACATAAGCACAAGGAGAGTTGAATTAGAGATAATAGTTTGCACTTGGAACTTATCCTTACATCTTCTAAATCTATTATTTGTAAAGAGAGAGAATTAATGTCTGTAACAAATTTTTTTTTATTTGGTAATTTTTCGAGATCATTACATTGCTAATCTTATTCACATAAGGATTAGAGGGGCCATGCAAAGAAACCAAACATTGAGGGAGAGGTGTGGCAACATCCCTTTCACAACCTACTAGCACTCTCACCGAGGCTGAATGGTAGGTTAAAAGTTACCTAGCTTGATATGTCCACGATGTCGTGATGGCAGACTCAGACAGTCACTCACGAAGATTTCTAAGGAGTGCGCAATAAGGCATAGTCCTTATTCCTTAGAAGCCCTTAGTCTCTCACAAGGTCGACTGAATGGAGTGTTGACTCCAAAGGGTCAGACAACTTCCAAAACCAGTCAAAGGCAATTGACCACCTTGGAGCAAGGCGGTGCGTCTTGAAGGGCACGTCATGTAATTAAAAACTTGAGTCAATAAATCTAGGTGGCCTAGAACACACAAAAATGATTAGACCTTGTTGGATTAAAATAATTATTTAAACAATGAGTTTATTAATTATAAATCCCAATAAAATTCTAAGCCTAATTCTAAGAGTAATCCTAAGTCTAAGTTTAATTAAGGGACTAATTAAAAATATTAGAAAAATTGAAAGAATTGAGATAAATCAATTTCTAGGAAAAAGTGAGAAAAATTTAAAGGTTGGATAAAATGCACATGTATGCATGAAAATAATAAAAGGAATTTTTAAAATAGAAAGAAATAAAATATGAGAGAATAGGTGTACACATAGAATAGTATGTAGAGTCAATCTACCACTAGTCTAACTAGAAGAAGACTCCTAATCCAACTCTAAGGAAGATCTAGTTAGGAGACACTCATTAAATGAGAATATGAGGAACCAAGGGACAACTAAGAGAGAAAATAGGAACACATTGGGGAATGTGAGGGAAATTGAATTTTTAAATTAAAAAAATGGTAATTACTTGTGCAACTTCGGGAAAAGGTGACAAGTGTGTGGGCGAATAATACTAATTAAATCTATTAAAAATATAATTAATTATGCATCAACACACGTGTCATTAAGGATTTTTCCATAAAACAATGTGGTAGAAGGGAACTGGATCTCTCTTTTACTTGGTAAGGTTATGCTTCCAAAATTTTGTGGGCTTTCTTTCACTTGTGAGAGTTGGGATACCAAGCTTGAGGAAAGAGTGGAATCTCTTCCTTGTGAGGCAAGCCTTGGAGCTATTCTTTCTTGGTATCTTGTGTCTGACCCCATTGTGGATCGGGGGGATAAAGGGGAAGAAGAGTACCCCTAACATTCGTTGGGAGGTATTGGTGAAGTTTTTGGTTGGGAAAGAAAATAGTGGGACTTCTCACAATATTGTCTCAAGAAATTGATGCTTCTTTGGTTACAGTACTTAGCAAATGGAGGGACTTCCCGCAAGATGTTCATCAAGAATTCGACACGTCTTTGGTTACGGTATTTTTGTGCTAAATTTCTCATGTGACAGAGTATTATTTGTTGCAAACCATGTACAATTTTATATTCTATATGTTTCTTTTGAATGGAATACAACTAATAAGCTATTGAAGAACCTCATGATAAAATATGGGTAAATAACCATATTTCTATATAATATCAGGGTTGAATGTAATACTTCCATTAGTAAGTAAATATTGTTATTATCTTATTGCCTGATGAGTTATCGATGAATGAATTTCTATGCTAACATACTATAACTCTGGTTATTGGATGCTTCTAACTATCTAATATATATATATATATATATATATAGATAGATAGATAGATAGATAGATAGATAGATAGATAGATAGATAGATAGATAGATAGATAGATAGATAGATAGATAGATAGATAGATAGA
>JZKD02S1675706.1:1414973-1442023 GCA_000966675.3 Picea glauca
AAAAAAAAAAAAAGGGAAACTTTTGTCTTTAACTTTTCTTTTTTTAGGTAATGAAATTCAAAACATTTTTTTTACCATATTTAATATAAAATACAAAAACATGTCCACCACTTAAATGATTAAATATAAAAATACGACCACCACTAAAATGAAGATTTATTTTTGTGATTATAAAATACAAAGGTAAACCACAACCCACTAAAAATGGGAAAGTTCATTAATATAGTTAATTTGAAGGTTATTAAGTATATATATATAATAAATGAAAAGATTTATTTAGTGCATTTACCTTTTAGGTTTTAAAAAAAAGGGGGGGGGGGGAATGAGCTTTAAGAAAAAGAAAATAATTTATGGAAAAGGTAGGGATGCGTGACACTTGAAAAAGAGGGGAATTTTTAGGGTTTAATTAAAAAAAACTTAAAAGAAATGGGATTTAGGGTTTTTGAAGAAAAACCTAATGGTATGAGGGAAAAAGGAGGATAAAAGACATGAGATGGGGAGAAAGAGGGGGATTTTTTTTTTCCAGCTATTAGGTATTGTTATGCTGCAGACTAGAGACTGGACTGATTTCTTGTAGGAGTTGGGGATTTCTCAGCTGACTTGAGTGGTAGCTCAGCCTTGGAGGCGAGCTGGGAAGCTAGGCTACTGTCTGGGTTGTGTGTGGCCCCTTTGCAGCTCGGGGGGCTAAGGGGGAAGGATCGTACCCCTAGCGTTTGGCTGGGAGGTACCAGTGAGTCCTCTACAGTCGGCAAGCAGGAGCAGGAGCTGCAGGAGCATAAGAATCATTTGCTGCAAGCGATAAGGGCACAGGTATGTCATTCGTATTTGGGTGTTATAAATCTCTGGGCATTTCTGTCTTTCCGCGCATGTTTATAAACTGTAGTTTTAATGGCTAATGTGCAAATTTGTAGTTTCAGTGGGTATGGTGTGAATCGTGTCTAAAATCTGTAGTTTTAATGGTTAGTGGTGTAAACTTGTAGCTTTAATGGTTATTTCTCCTTTCCCCTTTTTCTTTCATATTTAGTACAGTTTAGGGTTTATGGTAAGTTGGCTTGGGTTTATGGTTATTGCCTTCGGGTCCCTGTGCGTTGAAATCTACTGTGGGAGTTTATATCTTTGTCGGCGGCTTCCTTGACTGTGGGAATCCCTATTTGTGACTGGGGCGTGAGATTATTACTGGATTTTATTCTCTGTGGCGTTAAATCTCACCGAGGGCACTTTATTCCTGATTGAAATTGTTTTTGTTTTATAGTGACTGTAGGCGTTTTTTTTTCCTTGTATGTTGGGAGCCTAATTTAACAGCTGGACGAGAACCCACTGTGCGTCCCTCCTGAGTATCAAAATTTAAAGATCAGTACCTGATTCCAAGCTCCGCGTCCTTACCGTCTTTACTGCGTCTCTACTGCATTTTTTTAAACCTATACCACACTGCTTATTAAAATGAGAAATTACCTGAGCAAGACCAGCGTATTAAAAATGTCTATATGTACCCCTTAGATAATGATTTACACGGTACTTAAAGAAGGTACTGGAAGCGATTAAATTCTTCCCTTAAGTATTTTGTTCACGACCTTTCCAACACACACTTGGACAATTGGACAATAAGGGATTATTGTTTTTATCACACTCTTTAACCTTTTGATCCATGTTTGTATCCAATGAAATGTACCTTATTTTAAAAGAGAAAGGTGACCGAATGTAATGGAAATGAGATTAAATTTGTGATGGAGGTTTTCCCAAAAATAATAGGTGTGTGTGTCATTCATTTAGCTATTGAGAATAGAGCATTCAAACATGAAAGAACTCGAGCCTTTAAGCAAGAATCATAGCCAAGACTTATGTAACTGTGCATTTGATTCTTCCTTCCTATCTCTTGGCATTTCCTTTCCCTGAGCGAACATAAAACGCTCGACCTGCCTTTCATACCTACGCTCGACCTGCCTTTTAGACCTTGTGCACTCTAGTCTAACCTATTCCTTGGTCATTCCTCTGTCCATTTGCCTTCTGTCAGTTAGTCTTCTCAGGTCATTCAGATTTCATTCCTTACCCACGGCCCTGGACCTAATTTGTGAGTTGCATACGCTCACACATACCAACCATCATTCTTCCTCACAACGAAAAACCCTAATCTTAAGCTAAACCCTAATTTCTATTGCAGCCAGTCTTATAATGATATTTTATACTCGAATGCCCCTAGTTTTAGAAAACATTATATTGGCCTTCCTAGTGCAGAAAAGATTATATTCCTGAGGTTGCCGCCTCAATTTATTTTTAATAAGAAAAAATTATATTTTAGTCTTTTCCATTTTCAAAAAGGGTTACACTCCGTGTGGTAGCCGACTCAATTTTTAATTAAGAAAAATTGATATTCTGTCCTTTTCTAATCCCAAAAAAAAACGCTCGTATAGTAGCTAGCGCCGGTCCATGGAATACCCAAGTACACTGCCCAACGCTTTGTTACATGATATCGCTGGTGGGTGTGCGGTTGATAGCACGCGGCCTGCTTTAGGTCCAAATTGAACTTCCTTTCGACAGATGCCTCGATCGTGACTCCTTTTGCATGCAAGGTCATCCTAAATGGATGCCAGGTGGTCGTTACTTTGGGGTAGCATTAGTGTAATTCAGTACCATCAATGTTATGCATAGGATGTTCTTTTATATTGTCTTTTTAAATATTGTCATTTTCGGGTATTAGCATCCTTAATTATTGTTTGTTTTATATATATATGCCTTTTAAAAACATTGGTACTTTAAACACTATCATACCTATGGTGTTATTGTTATATATGGTCGTTTTAACTATGAGGATTATTGTTATGGTTAAATATGATGTTAATAAAAATATGATGTTATGTCTATATTGTCCTTAAAAATGTTGTCCTTGTTAGATATTAGCATTTCTAATTATTGTTATTTTTATATATGTGCCTTCAAAAATATTGTTTTTTCAACCATTGTCATATTAAATAGGGTTATTGTTATTTAATTGTTTTTTGCTTAATTGTTATGAAATTGCCAAGATGTTATTAATTACTATTGAATTGGGGGTGAAGCGTGACTGTAATGATTGGTTACCTATGGAAAATTAGGTAATGTGATGTTATTATTTCTTAAAGGTAATGAGAATGGTTAATTGTTATTCAATTTGTTATTTAATTGGTTTGGATAATTGTTACGAAATTGCCAAGATTTTGTTTTAGTTACTATTGAATTGGGGGTGAAGCATGAATGTAATGTTATGGTTACTTGTTGCATTGTTATTGAAATGTTAATTATTAAATTGCCGTTTAGTTGGGGTGAGACAGTCTGTATTGCTAAGTTGGCAAGGCATTAAAATGTAACTGCCATGTTATTTAATCAGTTGTTATTATATGGTCATTTAGTTATTATTACAATATTAGTTAGTTGCAAGGTTAATTAGGTAATTGCTAGTAGAAGGTTAAATTGCAAGTCCTTATATCATAATGTAATAAAGCTAGCGTTCAAATTATGGCAATTGTGGTAAGGATAAGGTAGTTTCAATGAAAGGGATTATTATTAGGTTATTTGATTTTAAATATGCAATGGTGTTGTCTTTGTGGTAAGGAAATGATAGATTTAATGTGAAGGGATATTGTTAGGATAAGTTGATTTAAGATATACCTTGGTGTTGTCATTATGAAAAAGTTAATGTAGCTGTATTTTATGGAGGTCACCTATTGATGGAGGTGCATGTTATTGCGCAAAGTCAAGGCGATATCATTTAATGCATGTATTAGTTCATGATAATGTAATTGTAATGTTTATTGTTAAAGACAAACTTATATGATTGAAATGTTCTTGAATTAAGCACAAAAGAATTATTCTAAGTTAGTAAAGGAAGGGTGTTGTTCTTAAAATTAATATGGTACTGGGTTGGTAAACCTTCCTTATGCTTGGTCTGCTTGTGTCGGGCGGGAGGTAGACACCCCCTTGTAGCCTTAGTATTGATGTCTGTGTGTGTGTTTTTCTGTGTAAGGAATTTAGTGCCATATCAAGAGTCTTGGGCCCTTTAAAGGCAGGGTTTCCACTCTTGCGACACACCTGAGGGGCTTACAAGTTTCTGCCTGAGCAGTCGGCCAAGAGCCTATCTGACCTTCTCTCTCTCCGGAGCAGAGGACTCAGATTAAACTCCCTTCTTTTCTATGTAGAAATAGTAAACTCCGCCACTATGGATTCTTCCATCCATGACGGTAGTGTACGTAACACCTTGTGTGGTTTTCTGCTTACATTTGCTTGTTGTGCGCCTTATGTCATTGGTCGTTAATGCTTGTAGTTCTTGTTGTGTGCCTTATGTCATTGGTCGTTAATGCTTGTAGTTCTTGTTGTGCACCTTGCGTCTTCTTGTTGTGATCATCGTGGTTGCGTCTTGTCAGTCATCGGGTGGTGACGTAGAGTCCAGTGTGTCTGTTTCCGCTCCTACACACGCACACACACTTTTAAAACAAAAAAAATAAAATTTTGCACCTGTTATCAGCGTTGTTGTCGTAACAAGGAGGTCGTTACAGTAGAGGAACACAACAACAACAACAACTTCATTCGTAGCATCAATAATAGTTTAGGCCTATATAATAGAACAAACTAGGATCACATACTATTAGGCCAACAACTTCTCTCAGGGACCAGGAGCACTAGACCAAAGACTGGATGTTGGACATGTGGAGAGCCACATTGCCAACGAGTCTATCTCATTGACAAGGCAAAAGTAGCTAAATCATCAAGACCCACTACAGTTGGAGATTTGGGCAAGGCCCACAGGATACATGCAACAATGGACAACTGCCAGGCTGAGCACCAGTCCACTGTGCTGAAAATGTTAGGTACAATCGTTGACCAAACTTTTAGCATTTTGATAGATCCAGGTGATATAGAGAAATTTATATCTAGTGAAACACTAAAGAGAATTAAGGTAAAGGCATTCAAGAAGGATGAGTTTAGATATGGAGAAATGGCATCGGGTGCCAATTAGAAGGTTGTAGGAAAGGTTATGGACTGTAGCATTAACTTGGGATATTTTTTAATGAAGGCCAACCTATATGTCACAATCTTAGGATATTATGACATAGTGATTGGTATGGATTGGTTGGAATCATAGATGATTTTAGGGGCTAAATTTTTGCAATGGGGTAATTTTCCATGGTTTTTCCCAAAAAAAGATTCGCCAATTTCCATTTTTTCTAAAAATAATTCGCCCAAATTCCATATAATAAAATTAGTTTACCTTAAAAATCGCCAAAATAGTATAGAAACTATATAAAATCCTTAGAAATGTGAATATTTTTATAGATCTATCGCCAAACATTTTACATTTTTCATATTAAGGACTAGTAAGATTAGCCCATGTTTCTACATTTTAATATAAATTTCCATTCTTAAAATTATCCTTGGTTGGAATCACATTATGCGATACTTAAATATAAAACAAAACAATTAAGTTTGATAGATGATTTGGGACATAGGAAAGTTATTGTAGGAAGGAATCAATGGGTGTCCTTGAGATTTATTTCTTCCCTACAACTACAAAAGAGTATGTGCAAGGGGTGCAAGGTTTATGCAATCTTAGTGCTAAACTAAAAAGGCTACACAAAAGGATTATAAAATCTTCCTATGGTGCAAGAGTTTGCAGATGTGTTTCTAGAAGAGTTACCAGGTTTACCACCCGAAAGAGAGTTGGAGTTTACAGTAGAGTTGAAACCTGGAACCAAACCTATAGCGAGAATGCCTTACTGGATGTCAATGACTAAATTTCAGTAGTTGAAAATGCAATTGAAGGAATTTTTGGACTTGGGACTTTTACATCCAAGTGTGTCGCCTTGGGGTGTGCTAGTTATTTTCATGAGAAATAAGGATGGATCATGGATACTTTGTATTTACTACCACCAATTAAACAAAGAGACAATCAAGAACCAATATCTATTGCCAAGAATAGATGATTTGTTTGATCATATAAAAGGAGTGACGGTTTTTCGAAGATTGAATTGAGATCGAGATATCACCAATTACAAATTAAAGAAGAAGATATCCCTAACACCACATTTAAGATGAGGCTCAGACACTATGAATTTACAGTTTTATCATTTAGATTAATGAACACCCTAGGAGTATTCATGATTTTGATGAATGGGGTGCTCCATGAATAATTCGTAATTTTTTTTCAAGTATTTATTGATGACATACTGATTTATTCTCGAACAAAATTAGAGCATGTCGAACATTTAATATTGGTCCTAAAATGTCTACGAGAAAACAATTTGTATGGGAAACTATCAAAATGTTTGTTTTACCAATCAAAGATTCATTACTCACGACATATCATACCTAGTGAAGGTATCGATGTGGATGTAGTGAAAGTAGAGGCTATTATGGAATGGGAAACTCCAACAAATGTATAATAAGTATGTTGCTTTATGGCTTTGGCAGGATATTACGGAAGGTTCTTCAAAGATTTTTCAAACATAGAAAATCTAATCATGGAATTGTAGAAGAAGAACAAGAAGTTTGTATGGACTAAGAAAGGCGCAGAAGCATTTCAAAATCTCAAATAAATGTTGACGATAGCGCTAGTACTAAAGGTCCCTGACATGGAAAAAGAATTCTTAGTGTGCATGGATGTATCCAAGGAAGGTTTAGGTGGAATTTTGATGCAATATATTCGAGTGATCACTTACATTTCAAGGAAAATGGGAAAGCATGAGGAGAACTATGCAACACACAGCCTAGAGTTATTGGAAATTGTATATGCCTTGAGATTTTGGAGAATGTTGGGCTCCAAATATGCCATATTTTCTACCATGTAAAACCTTCATTCATAAGCCATATTCTCACACTATTGATACATTTTATAGCCATTATTCCATCACTTACCACTAAATACATCCATTTTAACTTGTGATTAGTTATTGTTGTTTTCTTGTATTTTTAGTGATTAAATATTTTTTTAATGTGATTTTATCGATGATGGTTTAATCATATGTTTCTATGTCTAAGAAACATGTTCCTGCACTAGGATTAAACATGATTCCTGCACTATTCATGTACTAAGTCCAGTACCAGAACATTCTTCCGACACCAACATATTGAACATTCCCGCAGATCAAATGCCTTCTTCAAGTATTTTTAGTATTCCTCGTCAAGCTCCATTTTCAGTATACAAGCTCAAGGATAGGCCATAATTGTAAGTATGCAACAACAAACAAAAATGAGGTAAAAATGTGTTTTGGGAATCTTCTTAATCTATTAAAGATAAAGGAAATCACTAATTATGATTACTCTTAAAGATTACCCTCATTTATTATGATTAATTCTTTCCATACCCATAATTAAATCCTACACCCATGTCCATAATCATTCCATTAATTATTCACGCCAATTTATATGCTTTCTCACCAAGTTTATAAAATACATTTTGTTAAGACTTAAAAATAATTATTCATTTTATTATTAAAATGAATATCCATTCATCCACCTCATTCCCAAAATATCTGTAAACTTAAATCCATAAAATATATTAATTCACCATTTTTTTTAATCTTAAAGAGAAAATATAATGATTTAATTAATTTCCCATGTCTTTAATTAATTATCTAGAATGCCCTAAATGCTTTTAACTAATGATTTTTTGTGCAAAGTATATCCATGGATCTAGCGCTAAATATTCCACGTGGATTTCAAAGAGGATGGGCTCAAAATTGTGGTTATGCAAAATCTCCAATTAGTTATCAAGAATGCACAATTGATTGTAGTCATCCAAGAACAAATTAGAGATATGAGTTATTGACAAAGAGTTTGTGCCTCCAAGCTTCAACATGAAACCAAAGTTTGGTTAAAATAGACACGTAGCTCCAAATAAAGAAACATGTTCTTGGGATATCGTTGGGAAGGTTCCTATGTTTAATTTTAAATTATGCATTTTCTATGTTGAGCTGAAACCCTATCAAAACATATCAAGTTTGTTCATCGCCCAGGATGGAATGTTGTTGAGGCAGTTCAATTTAGATATTTCCCTCTTATGTATAAATACAGTGGATATTACAGTAGAGGGGAGAATTATTGTTGTATTAAGCAAGAGTTGAGCATTGTTACATTGAAAGCAATATTTTATGATTAATGAAGAATTGATTGATCACTGGCATTCTAAGATTCATTTCAATCTGAGTTATATTCTCCAGGTTGGGAAGGGCCCATAGATCGTGTAACATCCTAGCCATTTTATTTATTAATTATATTTGCGTTTGTCTATTTTCTGTTGTTTTAATTTATTAATTAGATTATTGTTTTGATTAATTATTGTGTGCGTTTAATTTCGGTTTACATTATTTTAATTTAATAGTCTCGCCATATTTCTTCTCTATACTTATTTCAGATACCTCATCATCATATCCATGATGCTAATTTTTCCATTACTCCTCTACTCACACCTCCAATCCACTCCCTTCACGTTGATGACTTCATAATATAATGTTGCATATTGTTCAATGGCCTATGCATATCACCTTAATTATTTACACATCCCATTCTTCAACATTTCATTTTACCTTCCACTCGCCATATTCCTTTAATACTGCAATTAGCTTTGTAAATATTCATTTTGGGTTGAATCTGTACATAGGTTTGAAGTTTTACGAAGGTTTGTATTGTGGGGATGATATCTAATTTCTTTTATATTGTTTGTTTAATAGTTTTGTTGTTATATCCATTACATTACACCGTAAGCATTACACAATTATTTGTTTATTGTTTTTGTCCTTCGTTAATCGTTATTTAAATTGTTGAGACGTGCATAATATATAATGTTTGATTGTTAATACATGTGTAAAATTTCTTTATTATATATATTGTTTTGTTATAAAGTTTTTTTTTATTGTTGTTTATTCGTTATAAATTCATAATATTTCGTTAATAGAAATAATGTGTTGTTACAGGTTTATACTATTTTGCTAATCATTTATTTAGAAGTGTAATTGTTATGTTGATTGTAATGTTTTGTTAATATTGTTATAATATTTGTTTTATGTTTGTTATATCATTTGTTATGTTGTAATTATGCATTTTTTTATTCATTAGAGTTTTGTTAACTATTTCTAAGTGTTATTAATATATAAGTGTGAATGCAAGGTTAAAAGGAAGATCCATACAAAGAAATCTCATTCTTGTACATAAATCCCGTATGAACACATTCATGTACGTAAATGAAATTAATCCCATACCGACACATTCATTTTCATACATAAACAAAACTAACTTTTTATTTTTGGGTGAAGCTTTGAGGAAAATCTAATTTTCATGGTTTGGATTTAGACTTTCTTTTCTACTTGTTTGATTTTTTTCCCCTTTAGCTAGTTTGCTTCAATTTAAATTTCCTGCATTTTACTTCCTGCACTTGGTTTTCTTTCACGTACCTTTAATTATTTGCACTTTGATTTCATATAGCTTCAATCACCAATGAAAGAGTAAAATCCTAACTAGTGAGATATGGATTTCTTGTAATATGCTTCAACCTGAGGTATTAGTTTACTTCATGTAAATTGAATTCATTCTTGCTTTCTTGTTTTGTTTGTTACATTAAAGTGTGGTTTGCTAGAATTGGGCTAGAATATACTCCAATACTTCACATATTGTGATTGTACCTCTAAGTCTACAACTCCCTCATTGAAAATTTAATGTTGCAAATTAATAGTACATATATTTAGCCCCACTTTTTTGGTGTCATTTCTGGGGAGGTGCTAAAAGGATTGAAGTCTAGATAGGTAGTTTGCCTTTAAAATTAAACAACCTGGTGGAGGAAGACTGTAAGACAAGAGGTAAGAACCTGCACGTCCACTATAGTGGGTCTATACCCAAATACAGGTTTATTCTTTATGCAAGTGCGTTTACTTTCCTACAAGTGTGTTTACTTTCCTACAAGCGTGTTTACTTTCCTACAAATGTTCTTTCCTTTTATGAAATAGTGTTTATTTTATAAGTTGATTTCTTTCTTGCAAGTTTTTTTCCTTTTCAATTATGTAATTAGGTTCAATTTATTCATTCTATATTTCATTTTTTTTCTAATTACTCATTTTTGGTGTTGTAAGAACCCCATGCATTAGTCCATGTGTGAAACAAGACCCATCAACCAAGAAAACAGATTCAAAGATGAACAAGAGTTTGGAAGAACTCTCTCAAATCCTACCAATAGCTGGGATCTATGCCTCTCAGGAAGAGAAAATCTTGACAATAGTCAAGAATCTAGTTGCATATCTGGATGTAGTAGAAGAACAAGAGTTCCATGAGCCACATCCATAATAATATATATAAGCCTCTTCTAATCACCTTTGCCAACTTGTAAAAGAGACCAGAAAATCATGGTCCTAATTCGATGGAGAACAACCATTAGAACCTGATATTGATGAGTTCTTAACTTGCCTCTCTGAATATCCACTGTGCACACAAGATAGCGATCATCTAAAAGCATATGATATGCATAGCATGGTAGAGGGGGATATCTAGAGTGGTCCAAATGATGAAGTGAACCGAGGACATCATGACTATATTGAACGTTGGTTCGAGGCAACTATGAGATTGAAGCACCACTCCCTTCTTCAACAACTCTTTACATCATATCATTCAATGTGACTTGTATCTCATACTCTAGTATACTTTAAAGCACATTTTTCAATCCTGAGTATGAATATGTTTTTCATCTTTTTATGCACAAGGTTACATTGGAAATATTCTTACACGCGAAATATGGTTTATTGTTCTTATATAGAATAAAGTTAAAGTTGCATGCTAGTTAACTTAGTTCTAAATAAATGCAACATATTTTCATGTTTCTTTCCAAATAAATGAACTAATATGAAGATAATATTGATGACCTAATATCATAAACCAAAACAACTTAGGATATTTCTTCTTATTACATACATATTTCTGACTATTAATAATAAAAGTTTCTCATAAGCCTAATCTTTAAAATATTATGGGGATTTACAAAACATTTAAGGTCTACATGAGACTTATAATGATTCCCATAGGTAACTTGTACATCCTAGTTTCATATCAGGACTTGTTATTCAAGCATTCTTATCAAATAGTAGCAGAAGAGTGAATGAAACTTCTACTTGTGAGGGAACACTACCATAATATTATATGGAGAAAATGAACTTAGGGACTAGAGGCACCTTTAGGTAATTATCTCATGACCTCATCCACCACACATTAAGTAAGTTTGACCATGATATGTCTTTGGAATTATCTAAATACATAAGTCTATTTTTCATGAAAATAATATTTTATGGGAAATCTATAAAATATCTTCCAACCCAATACCATCCCATCCCATACAAAAGGTTTTTAGAGTTGCTTCCCCATTCACCCATGCGAAAGAAATTTATAAATTTTTTCTAAAGGGTAAAGTTTGGGACAATATCTTCTGATGGGAAATGGGTGTAAGAGGCTAACCCACTGAGATACTGAACAAGTCTGCTGGCAACAGGTAGTGGCATATGGTATTACTAGGCAAACCCATCAGGGTACTAAACAGGCTCATGGGGAATGGGGAATTCTGTCTGGGGAGGATATTTATTAGTCACCAAAATTACCCCATTGGAGTACTAAACATTCTTGTTGGCAATGGGTTCTTATTTTGATGTCCTTCATTATGCCTAATCTACATTTGTTTGTATGGATGATATACTTGTGTAAATCATCAACAAGAAGAATGCATGGTTGAAGTAAAGATTAAATAAAATTCAACTATTTGAAATTTGAGAATAACCCTAAGTTGAGCTTACGACCTTGTCATCCAATTCATACTATATCTAGGATGTCACTATCCTATAAGTGGGGCCCATAAGTATAGAAATCTAATGAACTTAAATGCGAAACTTATCAATATTACTTGGACAACATTAAGTCTTTGAAAGATTAGACAAGGATGTCTGGCTTCCTATAGGATTTTCATCCATTAAAGACCAGTTATTTCCTCATGTTCTCTTGTTTAAGGAGGAGAGAAAAAATCCCTCATCATAATTTACATGGCTTCCTGAGCATAAAACTGTTAATGAATGATGAAATCGTATGTCATAAGTAATTTGGGAATTTTCTTTATGCTTGTAACATTTTAACGTAAATTTCATTTCCAAATTTATAAGCATGAATAAAGTTTCAGTTTTGGTTATTTCTTTAACATCAATGTTTATTTCTTCTCTCATAATGACAATATTGGTTTATTTCTTTTAGATTTTTCTATTTTGGTATTGCTGGTACAAAAACCTGTAGGTTCTTGTACCAACAATACACAAATTTAACTCTTTTTCGAGGGTACCTTTTGCAGGATGTTTTTAGCGGCTCTTAGCCTTGGCATCTTCATCCTTCAGTCAATATGAACTAGTTCTACATAGTTCTCTTTCATCTTGAAACAATTTCTTTCCTTATTTTGAAGTTTCTTATAGGAGCATGTGCTAAGAAGAGTTTTCATGAGGTCATTGTAATGTACCTCAAAAAAACTGTCATAAATAAAAAAATATAGTTTGTACATTTATCCTTGAAAAGTTTTGAGATCTCAATAAAGTAAACTTTCTATTATAAGGATTGAGTCTGAAAGTTTGTTAGAGTCCTTACTGTCGTCGATTGTCCTTACCATTCAACTTAAAGTTTTCTAATCGATGATGTAATGAGTATTTACTCATCACTTCAATGTTTATTTAAGATCCTGTAATTTATTTAATTACTTTCCTATCTGTTTGTACCTATAACACTACCAGAGTCTTAACAATACAAGCAACTTTGGGGTTTTGTAGCCAAATCCCTACATAAAAATATTACCATATGTTTGCAATACAAACGACTTGTAATACGGTCTGTTACTTCCATACCTCTATCTGGGATGAAGACTCCCCAACGTTATTTTACCAATCCATTCATTACATTATTAGAGTTGTTCCCATAACAATAAATTCCTTCTAGGTTCCTACAGTTTGTGAAAAATAATAGAGGTCAATCGGGTTTCGGCGATTATAAAAGTTGAACACAAAACGAAACAAAGGGGCCACGTTGTTTTCCAAAAATGCGAAAAATGCAGGAAGAATGTGGACCCAATACTTCTGGGGTTCGGGATTCCGCGATTTCAAAAGACAAACATCAACGCACAAGAACTCTCGAATCACGAAAAGAGAGTGGGACCAGCACGTCGGGGTTTCGGGGTTCAGGGTTTTGCATTTGGAAGAGCCAAACATTAACACACCACAACTTCTAAAAGGTGAAAAAGGAATGTGTGACCCACCCATTAGGGTTTCGGGGTTCGGGACTTCATGAGTTCAAGTACCTAAACAATAACATATACAAACTTCCAAAATGCAAAAAAGGAAAGGCGAGACCCGCATTTCAGGATTTCAAGGTTCAGAACTTTGTGAGTTCTAGTGTCCAACATCAACATAAACAAACTTCTGAAATGCGAAAAAGGAAAGGTGAGACCCGCATTTCGATATTTCAGGGTTCAAAACTTTGCGAGTTCTAGTGTCCAACATCAACATAAACAAACATCCAAAATGCAAAAAAAGGAAAGGTGGGACCTGCATTTCAGGATTTCAGGGTTCAAAACTTTACGAGTTCCAGTGTCCAACATCAATATAAGAAAACTTATGAAATGCAAAAAAAGGAAAGATGGGACCCGCATTTCGGGGTTTTGAGGTTCGAGGTTTCGTGATTTCCAATGCCCATACCTATCCTGTAGAAACTCCCGAAATGCAGAAAAAGGGGAAAATGGACTAGCTCTTCAGGGTTTCGCAATTTTCTAAATTTGTCATAGACTTTAACTGTGGAAAGGGTAGATCGTTTAAAACAAAACAAGGAAAGCACAAAATCCTCTAATAGGCGTTGATCCTCATGATGGTTCAACATATGGAAAAAAAGGGGTTTCCAAATTTCTTTAACCTTCGGAATTTTGTCATTCTATACACATCTGGTACTTTGTTTGCATGTTGTTAGTGCATGCAAAAAAATTCATATAAAATAGTGAAAGATGTATATGTAGGTAATTATATGAGTATCCCTATGATCCTTAAGGTTCTTTCTATTTCATATTTCTCTTCAATTCTTATTGTAAGAAACAAGAAATCTCTTTAAGGGGCAAGATTGTTCGGAAATTTAATTCTAGCGACGCATCTACCTGTTTCCTTTCAGCACAAATTTACTCGATTATGATTTGCTCAATTTTAGATCTGTTTACTACTTCTGTCACAGAAATAAACCTATATCTACACAGATTGGTCTTCTTCACATACACAAAGTATCCTATCATTTTGACTTCAGATTAAACCTAACCTGTAGATGAATCAGCTTTCTTAAAGTCAACTCGTATAAAAATAAATTTCCCTAGTACTTCTAGATTTCGGGACGGACCACTCCAGAATTTAGACTGTGATTGTAAATTTAATACAATGATAGATGTCATCCATTGAAAGAATTATTTCAAATTTAGAACAATTAGATTCACAATATCAATTACACACAAAACATCCAAGAACAGAGAGGGAAAGTTTTACATTAACGCAATTAGATATAATCACTCAATAGATACCTGACATCAATCAAACATAGCCATTCAAAATAGAGAGGGGTAGATCAACATATATCAATCCAATCCGTGGAATGACAAAGGGAACAACCACATTCCTCCCAACCATAGAATAGGACAGCCAAGTCACTTGCCCAGTTCACCCCCTAGCCTGACCATGAATCCATGAGGGGGAACTTGGATACTCCTCAACAATATTCCAAATTTTTCAGTAGTTATCCCCTTTCCTCACACTTCCTTGACAGTGCTCATAACATCAAGAGGACTCACAATCCTTTCCTAGCATACTTGGCACCGTCCTGCCTCCTCGCATATGTTATTTATCCATTTTTTCCCAGGTCCTTTTCCCTCCTTTGGGGATTTTCATAGATTTTTCTTAATCCCTAATTTTCAGGGGCTTCCAGTGGCCAAATCCCTGATTTTCCACTCGTAATAATCAACCTAGAGGCAGTTCCAACATGTTCCCCACTCATGGAGTCATGGTCAGCTGATTTTAACATGCCTGTTCCATTTGTCCTCCTGCAATTAATATAAATATTATGTTGTGATACAAGTGTCATAGTCAAATAGTTAGTTGAGTCCAAATAGATCTCTACCCAACAGTCACAATAATTAAATACAATTATTAAATTCAAAATTCGAAATTTCCATAAATGGAAAAAATTTTCCATATTCGAATTTGCCAAAAATGAAAAATAAATTTCCAGCACACAAAAATAAAAATATTTTATTTTTGGGGGATGTTACAGACATGAAAACCCACAGGCATGGGGGAGATAAGAGAGAAGGAGTCTTAGCAGATCAATATTCATCAACTCATTCCTAGATATCTAGCTAATCTCAGTCTTGGATGACTTAATCTTCAGTTTAAGAAATCATGTACTTCGGTTCATCCCCCACTTCATCAACCTACAATGCACATCAAAGTGAATGTAAAATTGAGGTAAAACTGGTTTAAGACTCTTTGATTCATTAAAAAGTTTAAGGGAACTTGATGATTAACCACTACATAAATTTTTATTTCATAAGCCATTATCATTCACTCTCCATCCGTAATTCATAATAAAATGCATAATACTCTGATAAGACCATAAGAATGAAAAACAAAATATTGTGGTACATAAATACAACACAACATCTATAGTTTCTTCTCCTTATATATATCATAAAGAATTCACATAAAAAGGATGAAGTCATTGTTTCCTAAAAACCACAAATAAACATTGGTCTTAACGAAAACCACATAGTATACAAACACCTAAGTCCATATTGTCATTACTGCTTCAAACCATCCACCATCCCTTCATAGCCCATCCAACACTTCTCCTCAACTTTCATTGCTCTATTGTAAAATAAATCAAGTTGAAAATTTGTGACAATATAAAATGAAAAAGGGACATTGCTCCATAAGAACCAACACTTGCACAAAGAAACAAAGTCATAGAAATCAGTGATTAAATAGAGTATATAAGTATTTTGTTTGCATGAGGACATGCAAACCGACAGGGGTGGGGGAGTGTTAGGCTCCAAATATGCCATATTTTCTACCATGTAAAAGCTCCATTCATAAGCCATATTCCCACACTATTGATACATTTTATAGCCATTATTCCGTCACTTACCACTAAATACATCCATTTTAACTTTTGGTTAATTATTGTTGTTTTATTGTCTTTTTAGTGATTAAAGATGTTTTAACATGATTTTATTGATGATGGTTTAATCATATGTTTCTATGTCCAATCAACATGTTCCTACACTGGGCTTAAACATGATTCATGCACTATTCCCGTACTACATTCGGTACCAGAACATTCTTCCGACAACATCACATTCATCATTCCCATAGATCAAATGCCTTCTTCAAGTATTTGTAGTAGTCCTTGTCAAGCTCCATTTTCTGTATACAATCTCAAGGATAGGCCACAATTGTAAGTATGCAACGGTAAACAAAAATGAGGTAAAAACTTGTTTTGGGCATCTTCTTAATTCATTAAAGATAAGGGAAATCACTAAGTATAATTACTCTTAAACATTATCCTCATTTCTTATGATTAATTCTTCCCATACCCATAATTAAATCTTACACCCATCCATAATCATTCCATTAATTATTCACGCCAATTTATATGCTTTCTCACCAAGTTTACAAAATACATTTTGTTAAGACCTAAAAATAATTATTCATTTTATTCTTATAATGAATATCCAGTCATCCACCTCATTTATATTCTTGAAATATTTTTAAACTTAAATCCATAAAATATATTAATTCACCATTATTTTAAGATTAAAGAGAAAATATAATAATTTAATTAATTTCCAAAGTCTTTATTTAACTATTTAGAATGCCCTAAATACATTTAACTAATGATTTTTTGTGGAAAGTATATCCATGTATCTAGTGCTAAATATTCCACATGGATTTCCAAGAGGATGGGCCCAAAACTGTAGCTATGCAAAATCTTCAATTAGTTATCAAGAATCCACAATTGATTGCAGCCATCTAAGAAATAATCAGAGATATGATTTATTGATAAAGAGTTCATGCCTCCAAGCTCCATCATGTAGCCAAAGTTTGGTTCAAATAGACACGTAGCTCCAAATAAAGAAACATGTTATTGAGATATCATTGGGAAGGTTCCTATGTTTAATTTTATATTTTGCATTTTCTATGTTGAGCTAAAACCTTATCAAAACAAATAAATTTTGTTCATTTCCCAGGATGGAATGTTGTTGAGGAAGTTCAATTTAGATATTTCCCTATTATGTATAAATACAGTGGATACTATAATAGAGGGGGGAATTATTATTGTATTAAGAAAGAGCTGAGCACGGTTACATTGAAAACAATATTTTATGATTAATGAAGAATTGATTGATTGGTGGCGTTCTAAGCTTCATTTCGATTTGAGTTAGCTTTTCTAGGAATGTTGTCCAAGTCAGGAAAGGACACTCGATCCAATAACATCCTATCCATTTTATTTATTAACTAGATTTGCGTGCGTTTAATTTTTTATTTATTCATTAGATTATTGTTTTGATTAATTATCGTGTGCGTTTAATTTCAGTTTGCATTATTTTAATTTAATAGTCTCATGATATTTCTCCTTAGATCAACATCGCCTTCCCTTCTTATGTATACTAATTTCAGATCCCTCATCATCATATCCATGCTGCTAGTTATTCCATTACACCTCTACTCACGCCTCCAATCCACTCCCTTCACATTGACAACTTTATAATATAATGTTACATATTTTTCAACGGCCTTTCCACATCACTTTAATTATTTATGCGTCCCATTCTTCAAAGTTTCATTTGACCTTCCACTCGTGATATTCCTTTAATACTGCAATTAGCTTCGTAAATATTCATTTCGGGTCGAATCCGTACATAGGTTTGAAGTTTTATGAAGGTTTTTAATGCGCGGATGATATTTGTCCTTCATTAATCGTTATTTAAATTGCTGAGATGTGCATAATATATAATGTTTGATTGGTAATACATGTGTAAAATTTCTTTATTATATATATTTTTTTGTTATAAACTTTTTTTTTTACTGTTGTTTATTTGTTATAAATTTATAATATTTCGTTAATAGAAATAATGTGTTGTTACATGTTTATACTATTTTGCTAATCATTTATTTAGAAGCGTAATTGTTATGTTGATTGTAATTCTTTTTTAATATTGTTATAATATTTGTTTTATGTTTGTTATATCATTTGTTATGTTGTAATTATGCATTGTTTTATTCATTAGAGTTTTGTTAACTATTGATAAGTGTTATTGTTATATAAGTGTGAATGCAACGTTAAATGGAAAATCCATACAAAGAAATCTCATTCTTGTACATAAATCCTGTACCAACACATTCATGTACCTAAACAAAATTAATCACGTACCGAAACATTCATTTTCGTACATAAACAAAACTAACTTTTTATTCTTGTGTGAATCTTTGAGGAAAATCTCATTTGCGTGGTTTGGATTTAGACTTCATTTTCTACTTGTTTTATTGTTTTCCCCTTTAGCTAGTTTGCTTCAATTTAAATTTCCTGCACTTTGTTTTATTTCACGTACCTTTAATTCCTTGCACTTTGCCTTCACATAGCTTCAATCACCAACGGAAGAGTAAAATCCTAACTCGTGAGATATGTATTTCTTGTAATGGGCTTCAACCGGAGGTATTAGTTCACATCCTGTCAATTGAATTCATTCTTGCTTGCCTATTTTGTTTGTTACAATAAAGTGTGGTTTTCTTCCATTAGGCTAGAATAGACTCCAATCCTTTACACATTGTGCTTGTACCTCTAAGTCTATGACTCCCTCGTTGACAATTTAATGTTGGGAATTAATAGTACATATATTTAGCCCCACATTTTTGGCATCATTTCTGGGGAGGTCCTAAAAGGATTCAATTCTAGATAGGTAGGTTGCCTTTAAAATTACACAGCCTGGTGGAGGAATACTGTAAGACGAGAGGTAAGAACCTACACATCCACTATAGTGGGTCTATACCCAAATCCAGGTCTGTTCTGTATGCAAGTGTGATTACTTTCCTACAAGTGTGTTTAATTTCCTGCAAGCGTGTTTACTTTCCTGCAAATGTTCTTTCCTTTTATGCAAGAGTTTTTCTTTTATAAGTTTATTTATTTCTTTCAAGTTTGTTTCCTTTTCAATTATGAAATTACATTCAATTTATTCATTCTATATTTCATTTTTTTTCTAATTATTCATTTTTGGTGTTGTAAGAACCCCATGGATTAATCCATGTGTGAAACAGGACCCATCAACCACAAAATAAATTCAAAGATGAACAAGAGTTTGGAAGAACTCTCTCAAATCCTACCAAGAGCTGGGATCTCTGCCTCTGAGGAAGAGAAAATATTCACAATAGTCAAGAACCTAGTTGCATATTTAGAAGTAATAGAAGAACAAGAGTTCCATGAGCCACATCCACAAGAATATCTAGACGCCTCTTCTAATCACCTTTGCCAACCTCTAGAGGAGACCAAAAAATCATGGACCGCATTCGATGGAGAACAACCATTAGAACCTGAGATTGAGGAGTTATTAACATGCCTCTCTAAATATCCTCTATGCACACAGGAGACCAATCATCTAAAATAAGATGATACACATAGCATGGTAGAGGAGGATATATAGAGTGGTCCAAATGAGGAAGTGAACCAAGGACATCATGACAATATTGAACGTTGGTTCCAGGAAACTATGACATTGAAGTACCACTCCCTTCTTCAATAACTCTTTACATCATATCATTCAATGCAGCTAGTATCTCATATTCTGGTGTACTTTAAAGAACATTTTTCAAACCTAAGTATGAATATGTTTGTCATCTTGTTACGCACATGGTTACATTGGAAATATTCTTACACGTGAAATATGGTTTCTTGTTCTTATATAGATTAAAGTAAAATTTGCACGTTAGTTAAATTAGTTCTAAATAAATGCAACACATTTTCATGTTTCTTTCCAAATAAATGAACTAAGATGAAGAAAATATTGATGACCTAATATTAGAAACCAAAACAACTTAGGATATTTCTTCTTATTACATAAATATTTTTGACTATTAATAATAAAAGTTGTTCATAAGCCTAATCTTTAAAATATTATGGGGATTTACAAAAATTTTAAGGTCTACATGATACTTATAATGATGCCCATAGGTAACTTGTACATCCTAGTTTTATATCAGAACTTGTTATTGAAGCATTCTTATCAAATAGTAGCAGATGAGTGAATGAAACTTCTACTTGTGAGGGAACACTACCATAATATTATATGGAGAAGATGAACTTAGGGACTAGAGACACCTTTAGGTAATTCTCCCATTAACTTATCCACCACACGTTAAGTAAGTTTGACCATGATATGTCTTTTTAATTATATAAATACATAAGTCTATTTTTCATGCAAACAATCTTATATGGGCAATCTATAAAATATCTTCCAACCCAATACCATCCCATCCAGTAAAAAAGGTTTTTAGAGGTAAAGTTTGGGAAAAGATCTTCTGATGGAAAATGGGTGTAAGAGGCTAACCCAGTGAGATATTGAACAGGTCTGCTAACAGAGGGTACTGGCCTGTGGTATGACTAGGCAAACCCATCAAGGTTCTGAACAAGATTGTGGGGAATGGGGTATTTTTCTCGGGGAGGATATTTATTAGTCACCAAAATTTCCCCATTGGAGTACTAAACATGCTTGTTGGCAATGGGTTTTGATTTTGATGTCCGTCATTATTTATAATCTATATTTCTATGTATGAACGATATACTTTTGTAAATCATTAAGAAGAAGAATGCGTGGTTGAACTAAAGATTAAATAAAATTCATCTATTTGAAATTTGAGAATGACCCTAAGTTGATCTTACGACCTTGTCATCCAATTCATACTATATCTAGGATGTCACTATCCTAGAAGTGGGACCCATAAGTATAGAAATATAATGAACTCAAATGCGAACCTTATCAATATTACTTGGACAACAGTAAGTCTTTGAAAGATTAGACAAGGATGTCTAGTTTCCTATAGGATTTCCATCCATTAAAGACCACTTATCTCCTCTTGTTCAACTATTTAAGGAAGAGAGAAAAATCCCTCATCATAATTTACATGGCTTCCTAAGAATACAACTATTAATGAATGATGCAATCTTATGTAATGAGTGGTTTGAGAATTTCCTTTATGCTTGTAATATTTTAAAGTAAATTTCATTTCCAAATTTATAAGCATGAATAAAGTTTTAGTTTTAGTTTTAGTTATATATTTAACATCAATGTTTATTTCTTCTCTCATAACGATAATATTGGTTTATTTCTTTTAGATTTTTCTATTTCAGTATTGCTGGTACAACAACCTTTAGTTTCTTGTACCAACAATACAAAAATTGAACTCTTTTTCGAGGGTACTTTTTGCAGGATGTTTTCAACGGCTATTAGCTTTGGCATCTTTAGCCTTCAGTCAACATGCACTAGTTCCACATAGTCCTCTTTCATATTGCAACAATTTATTTCTTTGTTTTCAAGTTTCTTGTAGGAGCATGTGCCAATAAAAGTTTTCATGAGGACATGAAAACCCGCAGGCATAGGGGAGAGAAGAGAGAAGGAATATTAGCATATCAACATTCATCAACTCATCCCTAGATCTCTAGCAACTCTCAATCTTGCTCGACTCAATCTTCAGTTTCAGCCATCATGTACTTTGGTTCATCCTCCACTTCATCAGCCTACAATGCACATCAAAGTGAAGGTAAACTTGAGGTAAACTTGGTTTAAGACTCTTTGATTCATTAAAAAGTTTAAGAGAAATTGATGATTAACCACTACATACATTTTTCTTTCATAAACCATTATCATTCACTCTCCATATGCAATTCATAATAAAATGCATAATACTCTGATAAGACCATAATAAAGAAAAACAAAATATTGTGGTACATAAATACAACACAACATCTATAGTGTCTTCTCCTTCTATATATCATAAAGAATTCACATAAAAAAGATGAATTCATTGTTTCCTAAAAACCACAAATAAACATTGGTCTTAACAAAAATCACATAGTATGCAAACACCTAAGTCCATATTCTCATTACTACTTCATACCATCCACCATCCCTTCATACCCCATCCATCGCTTGTCCTCAACTTTCATTTCTCTATTGTAAAAGAAATCAAGTTAAAAATCTATGACAATATCAAATGAAAAAGGGACGTTGCTCCATAAGAACCAACACTTGCACAAAGAAACAAAATCACATCAATCAATGATTAAATAGAGTATATAAGTATTTTTTTTCATGAGGACATGCAAACCAATAGGCATGGGGGAGTGTTGGTATCCAAATATGCCCTATTTGTTACCATGTAAAACCTCCATTCATAGACCATATTCCCACACTATTGATACATTTTATAGCCATTATTTTGTCACTTACCACTAACTACATCCATTTTAACTTGTGGTTAATTATTGTTGTTTTATTGTCTTTTTGGTGATTAAAGATGTTTTTAACATGATTTTATCGATGATGGTTCAATCATATGTTTCTATGTCCAAGAAACATGTTCTTGCACCAGGCTTAAACATGATTCATGCACTATTCCCGTACTACATCCTGTACCAGAACATTCTTTCAACATCGACACATTCATCAATCCCACAGGTCAAATGCCTTCTTCAACTATTTTTAATAGTCCTCGTCAAGCTCCATTTTCCATATATAAGCTCAAGGATAGGCCACAATTGTAAGTATGCAATGGTAAACAAAACTGAATAAAAACATGTTAAGATTATCCTCATTTCTTATGATTAATTCCTTCCATACCCATAATTAAATCCTACACTCATCCATAATCATTCCATTAATTATTCACACCAATTTATATGCTTTCTCACCAAGTTTATAAAATACATTATGTTAAGACTTAAAAATAATTGTTCATTTTATTCTTAAAATGAATATCCATCCATCAACCTGATTTATATCCTGAAATATCTTTAAACTTAAATCCATAAAATATATTAATTCACCATTTTTTAAGCTTAAAGAGAAAATATAATAATTTAATTAATTTCCCAAGTCTTTAATTAATTATCTAGAATGCCCTAAATACATTTAACTAATGATGTTTTGTGGAAAGTATATCCATGAATCTAGTGCTAAATATTTCACATGGATTTCAAAGAGGATGGGCTCAAAATTGTGGCTACACAAAATCTTCAATTAGTTATCAAGAATCCACAATTGATTGCATCCATCGAAGAAATAATTGGAGATATGATTTATTGACAAAGAGTTCATGCCTCCAAGCTCCAGCATGCAGCCAAAGTTTGGTTAAAATAGACATGTGGTTGCAAATAAAGAAACATGTCGTTGAGATATCATTGGGAAGGTTCCTATGTTTAATTTTATATTTTGCATTTTATATGTTGAGTTTAAACCCTATCAAAACAAATCAATTTTGTTCATTGCACAGGATGGAATGTTGTTGAGGAAGTTCAATTTAGATCTTTCCCTCTTATGCATAAATACAATGGATATTACAGTAGAGGGGGGAATTATTATTGTATTAAGCAAGAGTTGAGCACGATTACATTGAAAACAATATTTTATGATTAATGAAGAATTGATTGATCGTTGGCATTCTAAGCTTCATTTCGATCTGAGTTAGCTTCTCCAGGAATGTTGTCCAAGTCGGGAAGGGACCCTCGATTCGGTAACATCTTGTCCATTTTATTTATTAATTAGATTTGTGTGCATTTAATTTATTTTGTTTTTATTTATTAATCAGATAATTGTTTTGATTAATTATTGTGTGCATTTAATTTTGGTTTACATTATTTTAATTTGATAGTCTCGTGATATTTCTCCTGAGATCAACATTGCCTTCCCTTCTTCTGTATACTAATTTCAGATCGCTCATCATCATATCCATCCTGCTAATTCTGCCATAACTCCTCTACTCACGCCTCCAATCCACTCCCTGTTGGAAGGTTTACAGTTGGGAGTGAGCTTGTAATTGATGGAAAGAACACTAATGGCAAGATCAGAATATGCAGCAAAGGCAAAACAAGGACAAAGTAAGCTCAGGAGTAATTAGCGCAAAGTCAAACGCAGTGCCTAAGCTCGGAAGAAGAAGTGTCAGTGATTGTTGGATCCCATTTAATTTCCTGAAAGAATGAGGACCATCAGATCAAATTGTGGACAATAAGAACGCACAAAAGACAAGGACAGATCTCAGACATTAGATCTGAGCATAAGTTTCGACCATCGTTGGATTAGGAAGAACCTGCACGTTCTTTAAAGTTCATGATCAAAGCGGTGGTCCAACTCCATTTCAGAGTTTTGGCTATTGGGATTTCAGATATCGAAAGATGGAAATGTCAAGGTTCTTTACAACATGAGTCCCAAAATTGTGAAATGTGAAATCCAAAAACAAACATGTCAGAAAATGATGTCAGCTAAGAACACGCGGCACAACCAGGCAATGACAAGTGTCAAGTTGGTTCAGCATCTCAGGCACATGTAATTCACAAATCAGAGTGAGACGTGGCAGTTATTCGACATGTGTCAATCCACGTGTGACATCAATAGGTTTACATCACTTTGGGGTTTCATGAATCGCAACATGGAGAGTCAAGAAACAATACCACAGGAATGCCGAAATCACGAAATGTGAAATCGCGAAATGATCTAAGCCGTCAAATCAAGGTTTGATGTAGACTGTTCATCCAACCCCATTTCCGGGTTTCGGATACCGGAAGTTGGAGTGTCAAAACACTTTGCAAAATAATGCCAAATTCACGATATGCGAAATCATGAAACAATATTAGAGTCTCGACTATCGTGACTTGTAGTGATGAGGCCCTTCACCACAGGAATTGCGAGATGTGAATTCACGATGAGATCTAGACCGTCAATACACCAAGATTTTGGACCATTGATCTAAGCTCCATCTCGGAGTCTCACCTATCACGACATGGAGTTATGAGAACCTCCATCTAAGGAACAACGAGATTTGAATTCACGATGAGATCTAGACCGTCAATTCATCGAGATTTTGGACCGTCGATTAGGATCGATGAAGGTCATAAGTTCATGAAAATACCAAAAAGGTGAAATGGATGTAGCTTGTGGACACATCAGTGGAAGATGGGGGAATGAGCTAGTGTACACAAGCTCCTTATCATAGTTTCAGGGATCGTGACTGGGAGTTTCGAGACACTTGGTGACACGAATGCCGAAATGAATGCAAGATCCCATGGAGCCAATCCAATGGTGCAGGTGAATTTGAGTATGATCGGAGGGCTGATGTTTCTCTTCACAGTGTAACTACTAGAAACCATTGATGGTTTCTACCAGAAGATTCGAAGAGACTTTTTTGTGACTACCAGAGGAGCTAAAGAGTCTCCAAGCTTCTTCCCATGAATGAAGACTATTCTTAGAGGGGATTGACAGATGGATGAGCGATGAAGTCTGTAACTAAAACAGAAAGGATAAGCTCGACTGTGCTAGAGAAGACGAGGAGTCTCAACTTCCAGAGAGGCTAAGGAATCTTAGTCGAACACCCAGTCATGCTGGACACGTGGTGGGAACCACCAGAGAAGTTGAAGAGTTGCGATGATCATGCAGAGCACTAGAGAGGTGGAGGAGATCGACACGGTGTGAGGATGTAGAGGATTGCATGCATTGCATGCACAAGGTGCACAGAAGCTATAAGTACACGATACAAAGAAGAGATGGGGTTGATGTTGTTGTTGGAGTTGTTGTGGTTGTTTTTGTTGAAGGTGATTCATGTGTGAAGAAGGAGGAGAGTGCAACAACTGAATTGCACAGAAGAGGAACTGTGCAGTGAATGGATATGGTGCACAAAGCATAAAAAGAAGAAGAACAGACAATGCAAGTGATGTCTACAAGAAGGCAGTGAGGAAGATAGAGCAATGAAATGCAGCAGAACAATGATGAGTCTGGTATGCCATTGTTGAACATTATATCACTGTAATGAGTTTCAGTAGCAAATATTTATAAAATAGGGTGGTAGGGAGGTGTTAAAGAGGACTGTTGTCCTCAGAGGTTCAAGTCGGTGCTTGAACATTGGGAGTTGGTGCTTCCTTCTAGTTGGTGCTATAGAAACCAAGGAGTTGGTGCTTCCTTCTAGTTGGTGCTAGAGAAACCAAGGAGTTGGTGCTTCCTTCTAGTGGGTGCTAGAGAAAATAGAGAGTTGGTGCTCTTAGCAAGTAGTAGCTTGCAAAATTGAGGTTGTAGCCTCATTATGAGTTGGTGCTCATATGTGTGATAATGTAACGAATGTAACTCTTACTTATCATATAAAGAAAAAGAGGTCTTTACCCTGTATGGGTTTCCTCGAGAAATATCCGTCTCTATGTTTCTCATATATGTGACTAATGTTGAATGTGCCATTGTTTATTTCCCTGCATTATTGTGATCATCATTCAATGTTTCTGCAAAGAGTTTAAAAGAAGCATAATTGTTTAAGCACGGTAACAACTGATTCACCTTCCCCCCCTCTCAGTTGTCCAACAATTGGTATCAGAGCTTCCCCTTTCATCTAAGGGTAGATCCTAGAGCTTAAACATGTCAATCCATGAATAAAATTCAACCAATAAGGCCCCTCTGTTCAATGGAACAAACTTTGCCTTATGGAAAGTTAGAATGAGAATCTACATAATGGATTTAGGTCTAGATGTCTGGGATGTGGTAGATATTGGTTATTGAAAGCCAAGTGTGCTAGCTAATAAGGATGACAAACTAGAATTTAGCTTCAATGCTAGGGCTATGAATGCTATCTTGAGTGGACTTGTGGAAGCAAAATTCGTAAAAGTTATGCACCTAGGAACTGCCAAAGAAATGTGGGACAAACTCATTAGCAGTTATGAGGGTAATGAGAAGGTAAAGGATGCAAAGCTTCAAACCTACA
>JZKD02S1675706.1:1449039-1459446 GCA_000966675.3 Picea glauca
TGAATGTGCCATTGTTTATTTCCCTGCATTATTGTGATCATCATTCAATGTTTCTGCAAAGAGTTTAAAAGAAGCATAATTGTTTAAGCATAGTAACAACTGATTCACCCCCCCCGGCTCAGTTGTCCAACACTCCCTTCACACTAACAACTTCATAATATAATGTTGCATATTGTTCAACGACCTCTACACATAACTTTAATTATTTACGCGTCCCATTCTTCAATGTTTCATTTCACCTTCCACTCACCATATTCCTTTTATGCTGCAATTAGCTTCGTAAATATTCATTTCAGGTCGAATCCATACATAGGTTTGAAGTTTTACGAAGGTTTGTATTGTGCGGATGATATATGATTTCTTTTATATTGTTTGTTTCATATTTTTGTTGTTATATCAATTACATTACACCGTATGCATTACATTATTATTTGTTTGTTGTTTCTGTCCTTCATTATTCGTTATTTAAATTGTTGAGTCATGCATAATATATAATGTTTGATTGTTAATACCTCTATAAAATTTGTTTATTATATGTATTGTTTTTTTATAATCTTTTTTTTTATGGTTGTTTATTCGTTATAAATTTATAATATTTCGTTAATAGAAATAATATGTTGTTAGATGTTTATACTATTTTGCTAATCGTTTATTTAGAAGTGTAATTGTTATGTTGATTGTAATGTTTTGTTAATATTGTTATAATATTTGTATTATGTTTGTTATATCATTTGTTATGTTGTAATTATGAATTGTTTTATTCATTATAGTTTTGTTAAATATTGCAAAGTGTTATTGTTATATAAGTGTAAATGAAACGTTAAATGGAAGATCCATACAAAGCAATCTCATTCTTGTACATAGATCTCGTACCAACACATTCATGTACCTAAATAAAATTAATCCCATACCGGCACATTCATTTAAATACATAAACAAAACTAACTTTCTATTCTTGGGTGAAGCATTAAGGAACATCTCATTTGCATGGTTTAGATTTAGACTTCATTTTCTACTTGTTTGATTGTTTTTCCCTTTATCTTGTTTGCTTCAATTTAAATTTTTTGCCCTTGGTTTTCTTTCACGAACCTTTAATTCCTTTCACTTTGATTTCACATAGCTTCAATCACCAACAGAAGATTAAAAGCCTAACTCATGAGATATGGCTTTCCTGTAATGGGTTTCAACCTGAGGTATTAGTTTACTCCATGTTAATTGAATTCATTCCCACTTGCTTGTTTTGTTTGTTACATTAAAGTGTGGTTTGTCGGCATTAGGCTAGAATAGAATCCAATGATGCGCATATTGTGGCTGCACCTCTAAGTCTATGACTCCCTAGTTGACACTTTAATGTTGGGAATTAATAGTACATATATTTAGCCCAACAAAGACATTATTTGATTGGATGGAAATTCGAATTAAAGATAGATAATTGTAGATTGCAGCATATATTTACACACAGTGACTTGAATGCACGACAAAGAAGTTGGTCAGAATTACTTAGCGAATATGACTTTGATATTACTTACTTTAAAGGAACAATGAATAGGGTGGTATAACCATTGAGTCGGAGACCACAAATATTCTCGGAAATACCTCTTAAGACGATTCTTCAAGAAAAGATTCCAACTTTACAGTTCGATAATGACTGGTATAAATAAGTTAAGGATAATATTGGATGAAATACGATAATGGTACCAAATTTTGAAGGTTATTTTTTAGACAATGATGAATTGTTGATATTTAACAGAAGAATTTATGTACCACCTAATGCCAAATTAATAATTTTGATCTTAACTGAAGCTCATAGAGCAGTGTACATGGCTCATCCAGGAGTCACGAAGATGAAGACAGACCTTAAGGATTTATTCTTTTGGAAAGGAATGAAAGCGAACATAATTAGTTATGTGGTGAGATGTCTAGAATAACAACAAGTGAAGGCTAAACATAGACATCCAAAATGATTGTTACAACCACACGCTATTCTTGAATCGAAATGGGAGGTCATTTCAATGGATTTATTGTTGGATTACCACTGACGACGAGGAGGCATGATTCGATTTTTTTTTGTAGTGGACACTATGCCAAATAGTGCACACTTTATTCTAGTGCGTATGATGTATCAAGCATGGGTTATAGAGAGATTTTGTTTTTAGCAAGATTGTGAGATTACATGGTGTACCAAGAAGGATCATATCGGATCGAGGATTGGTGTTTACAGGACGATTTTGGACCAGTTTCCAAGAAGCATTAGTAACACAACTAAAATTTAGTACAACTTATCACTGAGAGACAAAAGGATAAATAGAAAGAATGAACTATATTTTGGAGGATATGTTTCATATCTATGTAATGGATCAACAAAAATGTTGGGAATATTTATTTCCACTAGTGGAGTTTACATACAACAAAAACTATCATAGTACCATTAAGATGGCACCATTTGAGTTTTGTTTACGATGGATCGTGTTAGACGTCGTTGAATTGGGATCGACTTGAGGATAGGGTCCTGGTAGGACCATAAGTGATTCAAGAAATGGAAGAACATATGCAATCAATAAGACAGAGAATTAAAGAAGTGCAAGATCAACATAAGAGTTATGCTAATGTGCATCGTTTTGACTGCAGTTATGAAATTGGTGACAAAGTTTTCTTGTGGGTTTGTGGGACCTTTAGAAATAGTGGAAAAGAAAGGACCCATGGCTTATCGACTAGCCTTTCTTGATTATTTGAGGCGTATGCATGATGTTTTTCATGTATCTGTTTTGAAACATTATATTAGTGATTCTTCAAATGTTATTGACATGAGTTCTTTGTAGGTGTCAGATGAGGGTTATCTCATGGTGGAGCCAATCACATTTTGGACCATCACATATGAAAACTACGATGTCAAATAGTCGACTAGGTCAAGGTTTAGTGGGACAATTATAGTCCACACTTGGCTACCTGGGAGGATGCATACAAGATGCATCAACAGTTTCCTTACTTGTTTGATAGATTAGACATATAGATATAGGGCAGATACATTTATTTACTTGCATTTATATACTGTACAAACTTTGGGATGAATTTTAAAATAAGAGGGGGTGTATGTAACATCGTGCTCTACTAAGCACACTTGTATTGACATATTCTTTGAGGACACTTGTGCACAAGTGATTCAGTTATGATACATTGTGATTTCATTTTGATTATAGATTATACATTCTGATGATGATGTGCTATGACTTATTTTTATTTGATGCATATGTATTGGAAGATGTTATTGATGAGTTTTCCTAAGTGTGTAGGACACATGACAGGTTATGGATGTTGATGGAATCAATGGACTTCCTTGGAATCCGGATTGAGCGAGGGAGTGAATTGTATTTTGATTTGGTATTTCATTTTACACACTTCTAACATATGATTGATTGAAATATGATTTATGTATATGGATTATTGACATGGTTTTTATCAGTGGATGTAGGATTGACGATGCTTGCCAATCAGACTCACATAAAGTTTAGAGGGGTCATGCAAACAAAGAAGACATTGAGGAAGAGGTGTGGCACCATCCCTGTCACAATGTACTATCACTCTGACCATGGCTGAATGGTAGGTTAATGATTATGAAGATTGATACGTCCACGATGTCTTGATGGCAGACTCACACAATCACTCATGAAGATTTCTAGGTAGCTCTCAATAAGGAAGCGTCCTTATTCCTTAGAAGTCGTTAGTCTCTCACAAGGTCGCCTGAATGGAGTGTTGACTCCAAAGGGTTGGACAAATTCCAAAACCATTCAAAGGAAATTGGCACCCTTGGAGAAAGGAGGTGCATCTTGAAGGGCATGCCGCGTGATTAAAAACTTGAGTCAATAAATATAGGTGGCCTAGAACACACGAAAATGATTAGACCTTGTTGGATTAAAATAATTATTTAAACAATGAATTTATTAATTATAAATCCCAATAAAATTCTAAGCCTAATTTTGAGACTAATCCTAAGTCTAAGTTTAATTAAGAGAGTAATTAAAAATATTAAAAAAATTAAAAGAATTGAGATAAATCAATTTCTAGGAAAAAGTGAGCAAAATTTAAAGGTTGGATAAAATGCACATGTGTGCATGAAAATAATAAAAGGGATTTTTAAAATAGAAAGAAATAAAATATGAGAGAATATGTGTACACATAGAACGGGATGTAGAGTCAAGCTACCACTAGTCTAGCTAGAAGAAGACTCCTAATCCAAATCTAACTAAGATCTAGTTAGGAGACACTCATTAAATGAGAATATGAGGAACCAAGGGACAAATAAGAGCGAAAATAGGAACACATTGGGGAATGTGAGGGAAATTGACATTTTAAATAATAAAAAAATGGTAATTACTTGTGCAACTTCAGGAAAATGTGACAAGTGTGTGGGTGAATAATACTAATTAAATCTATTAAAAATATAATTAACTATGCATCAACACATGTGTCATTAAGGATTTTTCCATAAAAAAATGTGGTAGAAGGGAAACGGATCTCTCTTTTACTTGGTAAGGTTATGATTCAAAAATTTTGTAGGCTTTGTTTCACTTGTGAGAGTTGGGATACCAAGCTTGAGGAAAGAGTGGAAGCTCTTCCTTGCGAGGCAAGCCTTGGAGCTATTCTTTCTTGGTATCTTGTGTGGGACCCCTTTGTGGCTTGAGGGGATAAAGGGGAAGAAGAGTACCCCTAGCATTGGTTGGGAGGTATTGGTGAAGTTTTTGGTTTGAAAAGCAAATAGAGGGAATTCTCGCAAGATCGTCTCAAGAAATCGATGCTTCTTTGGTTACAATAATTAACAAATGGAGGGACTTCTCGCAAGATCATCATCAAGAATTCGACACTTCTTTGGTTACAATATTTTTGTGCTAAATTTCTCATGTGACAGAGTATTATTTGTTGCAAATCATGTACAATTTTATATTCTATATGTTTTTTTTGTATGAAATACAACTAATAATCTATTGAATAAAGTAATGATAAAATATTGGTAAATAACCATATTTCTGTATAATATCAGAGTTGAATGTAATACTTCCATTAGTAAGTAAACATTGTTATTATCTTATTGCCTGAGGAGTGACAGTATCGATGAATGAATTTCTACACTAACAGAGTATAACTCTAGTTATTGGACCCTTCTAACTATCTAATATATATAGATATAGATATCGCAACACAATTCAATTAAATAATATTATCTTAATGCCTCATGAGTGAGAGAATGAGTTGATCTGCTAATGGAGTATAACACTAGGTGTTGAACATTTTTAACTATCTTAAATTTATTTATATGTCGTAGAAAATATCTATTATTACCTCCAGTTGTAATAAATGAAATTTCATTCAATTTTTTTAAATGAATATTGCTTTAATACAAAATAGTCTTGAAATTTTTTATCTCCGATGATAGATCGTGGGAGTCGGATTTCCGTTATTTTTATGTAATCACCGCCACCAAAGAATCAACAAGTTTCATCTCAGATGATAAACTGGTGGGGATTTGCATTTCTTTATGTTTATATAATTTATGTTATACAATATCTAACGATGAGGACGTCTTCTTAAGTTCCAAGTGTTTGCAAGGATCCTAGCTGAGGAATGGGTTAAATCTACTCGCGTAGTGTGAGAAGATAGATCAGAATGAATAGTCTTGTTGTGTTAGAGGAGTTTTCTTACATTTAGTGAGAATGTTAGTGAGGAGTTTTCTTGTTTTCTTCTTTAAAAAAAACAAAAATTACCACTACTATATTCACTTACATTTTTGTTTTAATGAAGGGGTCGTTACACATGGTATGTTCAACCTTGCAACATTGGACCATTATGCCTTCCACTATGTTAAATAAATGATTAAAATCACATCTCTAATTAAATTTTGAACTTGTACATGCACATAATCATGGTTAGAGGACACGGGGGAAGTAGATGACGTGGCATTGGAGTAAGATGTGTGACACCTCCAATAGTATCCATTCCAGAGGTGTCTAACCCCGAAGGATATAAGAATATTACTGAGAAGGAGCAGGTTGTTGTGGGAGAAGTGGTAGGTATGATGAGATCCTTCCAGGATATGTCAAAGGCATTGATCAAATACCTGGATCGAGAGGAGGGAAGAGTGTCTGTAACCAATGGGGGTTCCCAGCACACTCCATCTGGTCGTAGTAGTATGCACAAAGAACTCGATAAGGTGAAGTTTCTTGAGTTTATGGGTGCCATGGATGGCTCAGCCATCAAGGTATGGTTGGAGAATATGGTTATGTGCTTCACATTTTGTGATTAAACCTCAAACATGAAATTTTGCATGGTGGTATTTCAGTTGAAGGGGAGTTCTCTTCAATGGTTCAAGACACTCGTACCTCAACTAAACATGGTCATCAAAGATGCGTCATGGGAGTTTTTCGGGGAATGGTTTCGGGAGAGGTACTTGTTTGAGGATTTCATTGAGTGTTCCTCACGATAGGGTGGTCATATGGTTCCACAATATGAGGCCAAATTCATGAAGCTACTTAGGTATGATCCACATATGAACATGGAGAAGTTAAAGGTCAACAAGTTTGTGTTCAACCTTAACTTTAACATTCTTTCAAAGCTGAGGATTCTAATCCCTCAGAAGTTGCATGATGAATTTCATAAGGCCCTCATAGCTAAGGAAGAGTTCAACAATAGGGGTTAGCGCAGGACTCCTTCTAGACCAACTGGAAAAATGTCATCGGATCCCAATAGCATCAGACACCAGCCAAACAAACTTCGGGACATCGAGATACACCCAGACGACCTATGTTCACGAAACCACGATGACAGACTCCTCTGTAGAGGACCACAACGACAACAATAACTTCATTCGTAGCATCAATAATAGTTTAGGCATGTTCAACTGAACAAACTTGGATCACATACTATTAGGCCAACAACTTCTCTCGGGGACCAGGAGCACTAGATTGAAGATTGGATGTTGGACATGTGGAGAGCCAGATTACCAACGAGACTATTTGATTGACAAGGCCAGAGTAGCCAGATCATCAAGACCCACTACAGTTGGATATTTGGGCAAGGCCCACATGATACATGCAACAATGAACAACCGCCAGGCTGACCACTAGTCCACTATGCTCAAAATGTTAGGTACAATTGTTGACCAAACTTTTATCATTTTGATAGATCCAAGTGCTATAGAGAGATTTATCTCTAGTGAAACACTAAAGAGAATTAAGGTAAAGGCATTCGAGAAGGACGAGTTTAGATATGGAGAAATGGAATCGAGTGCCAATTATAAGGTTGTAGGAAAGGTTATGGACTGTAGCATTAACTTAGGATATTTTTTAACGAAGGCCAACCTATATGTCACAATCTTAAGATATTATGACACAGTGATTCGTATGGATTGGTAGGAATTATAGATTATTTTAAGGGCTAAATTTCTGCAATGGGATAATTTTCCATGGTTTTTCCCAAAAAAAGATTCGCCAATTTCCAGTTTTTCTAAAAATGATTCACCCAAATTCCATAGAATAAAATTAGTTTACCTTAAAATTTGCCAAAATATTATAGAAACTATATAAAATCCTTAGAAATTTGAATATTTTTATAGAACTATCACCAAACATTTTACATTTTTCATATTAAGGACTAGTAAGATTAGCCCATGTTTCTACATTTTAATATAAATTTCCATCCTTAAAATTATCCTTGGTTGGAATCGCATTATGCGATACTTAACTGTAAGACAAAATAGTTATGTTTGATAGATGATTTGGGACATAGTAGAGTTATCGTAGGAAGGAATCAGGGGGTGTCCTTGAGATTTTTTTCTTCCCTACAACAACAAAAGAGTATGAGCAAGGGGTGTAAGCTTTATGCAATCTTAGCGCTAAACTAAAATGGCTACGCAAAAGGATTATAAAACCTTCCTATAGTGCAAGAGTTTTCAGACGTGTTTCTAGAAGATTTGCCAGGTTTACCACCCGAAAGAGAGTTGGATTTTACAATAGACTTGAAACCTGGAACCGAACCTATAGCAAGAATGCCTTATTGGATGTCAATGCCTGAATTTGAGTAGTTGAAAATGCAATTGAAGGAATTTTTGGACTTGGGACTTATACATCCAAGTGTGTTGCCTTGGCGTGTGCCAGTTATTTTCATGAGAAATAAGGATGGATCATGGATACTTTGTATTGACTACCGCTATTTAAACAAAGAGACAATAAAGAAAAAATATATGTTGCTAAGAATAGACGATTTGTTTGATCATACAAAAGGAGTGACGATGTTTCGAAGATTGAATTGAGATTGAGATATCACCAATTATGGATTAAGGAAGAAGATATCCCTAACACCACATTTAAGATGAGGTTCAGACACTATGAATTTACAGTTTTACCATTCATATTAACGAACACCCCAGGAGTATTCATGATTTTTATGAATGGGGTGCTCCATGAATAATTCGATAATTTTTTTCAAGTATTTATTGATGACATACTGATTTATTCTTGAATGAAATAAGAGCATGTCAAACATTTATTATTGGTCCTAAAAAGTCTACGAGAAAACAATTTGTATGAGAAACTATCAAAATGTTCATGTGACGTCCCCAAAAAAAAATTATTTTTGAAATTTAAATCTGCTGAAAATTCATTTCATTTTTAGTAAATTCAAATTTGGAAATTTTTTTCCATTTATGGAAATTCTTAATTTCAAATTTGATGATTGTAATTAATTATTATGACTGCTAGGAAGAGACCTGATTTGACCCAACTAACTATTTGACTATGACACTTGTATGAAAACAAAATATTTTACATTGATTGCAGGAGGAGAAATGGAACAGACATGTTAAATTTAGCTAACCATGACTCCATGAGTGGGGAACACATTGGAATTAACTCTGGGCTGATTGTTATAAGTGGCAAATCAATGATTTGTCCATTTGTGGCCCCTAAAAATCAGGGATTTAGAAAGCTGCAAAAATTGCCAAGGGAGGGAAAAAAGTCCTAGGCAAATTAATAAATAGCATATGTGAGGAGGCAGGACGCTGCTAGGTATGTTGGGAAAGAAGACTATTGCTTTTTTTTTTCCTTGTTGTTATGAGTACTACTATGTGAGTGTGAGGCAAGGTGGATTCTACTGGAATTAAAGGATATTGCTGGAGAGGAGATTTCAATTCTCCCTCATGGATTCATGGTCAAGCTAGGGGGTGAATTGGGCAAGTAGATTGGCTGCCCTATTCTACGCTTGGGAGGAACATGGTTGTTCCCTTTGGCTTCCCGCAAATTTGATTCAGATATGTAACTCTACCTTATCTTTGTTAAATGTCATGTGCTGCAATCTGTTTACTTATATGTATGAATTTCTGGTTGAATGTTGTGGTGGGAAGATCTACCATTTTACTTCCTAGTCGTTAGCTAGAAATGGACTTATTTATTTAGATGTGATGTTGAGTAATTATTAAGGTCATTGAATGTATTAACCAGTAAGACGAGAATTGCAAAGTTACTAATCTCATAATAGAATGGACCAAAGACTACCTCTATCTTCTTAATTAATTTTCTGTAGAGCAAAAAGGAAAATAAAATTGGTTGCATAACGTGAGTGAAGTCACACGTGCCAATATCTGTGGAAAATTATATTTGCTGTAGATGATTATAGTATACAATGAGCCTACTCTAGTGAATATACTATTCAAATTCAAAGTAAATACACCCTATATTACTAAGGTACTATTCAATATGCATGAGGACCTGTATAGGTATTTTTTTATGAACATATATATATATATATATTATATGGGCAGTCTGTAATAGTAGCATAATGAAACTGGAGTAAACTGACTACAACAAAATCCGAAAGAACTAGGTAGATATATAAACATATAAGTAGGAAAATAATTCCGCAAACTCCACAGAACCCATTACAGAAAGATTTGAGTGTATGTAAATTAGTATGGTTATAATAGTAAATTAGAGATGACTCTGTTAAGCAAAGGTGCACCTACAATATAACCACAAATTTATGTCGTAGTAAAAATGCTATTTATTTCTGGTGAGTGGATTGATAAAAGGCTTAATTAATAATTGTAGTAGAAAACAGAAGGTAAATAGTAATTTTGTATAGTGAAGCCATGAGGTTTCATGTTTAAACAGGGAAAGACAGTGTTGTGGGTATAAAGGGGTAAAGTAAGCATATGAAAAGAAAATAAACATGAATTCTGGAAATCTAGATCTATTACAATCTCAATCGGACAAATATATTATTTCAATATTATTTCCAATCGTTATATATGTAACATCCCGCTCTGGCGCACTGAGACCACTTATTCTTTGAGGACACTTGCTCGCAAGTGATCTGGACCCTTTTTGATGTTGGACCTTATATATCTGATTATGATATGATTGA
>JZKD02S1675706.1:1463861-1476287 GCA_000966675.3 Picea glauca
CCGTTAATTGCCCGCCTCCTGTTCAGGGGCGTTTGCTTCTTGATGTTGTTATGATAGTTGGGTCATCTTGACAGTATTCATCTGACTTGCGTCCTGTCGGTTCGAGTGTTGACCTAGAGTCGAGGGGGTTTCTTCTTCTACACACGCGCACACACTTCAAAAAAAAAAAATTTTCACCGGTTGACTGGGTAGATGTCCTTAGCTAGGAGGGGTGTTACAATATATTCAAAAAACCCCAAAATCTGGTTGGAATCCCATAGGCATATGTTCTTCCACGAAAAATTCTATGCAACTGGATTGATAAGTCAAACTTCAAATGGGTGGAATAAGACTCAGTTTCAAACTCCTACCAAACAAATTTTATATCAGAATATCAATATACGATGCATAAACGAAATATGGAAGTCATCACACAATCTCGTTGGAAAAAAAAACCCTTAGGCACATTTGTTACTATGCTAGTTGTAGGTATACTACTTTTCATGGCCGAATCAGTTTGGGAAGGGACTGGGTAATGAACAGTGAGATTCAATTCAGGAAAATAACTAGAATAACTCAAAAAAAAATTCAAATCTGAAACAACAAAACCGTTTTTCAAAATATAGAGGAGAGTGTTAAACACATAAAGCAAAAGATTAGAATCCCGTACCCACAACAAAATAACACTCAATACATAATGAAATTATTACTTAAATGGAACGACTGTCTAGATATGACAAATCCAACCAGGCACAAGCTTGGCATGTTGTTATATGTGCTAAAATATTTATACAAATCAGGGCGTACCCTATTTCAACAAATACATAACTTGAAGCTAAAAGTCTTCAAAGCATTAGGGATAGGACATAGCCTTGGCCATCGGTGCATGTAAAATCGAAATGACTTAGATGAAAGGGCACTGTTTTGGAACTTGAATACCTCTTGAAGGAGTGAAGAGGGTGTCCCCATGCTTCAGCGTGACTACACCTGCAGAGAGTAATGTGAAACATTATAATATATCTGATAGTAATAATATGAGTAAATTACAGAACAAAATGTAATTATAAAGGGGGCTGGTGAAATACTTAACTATAATGGAGGATTTTATGCCTTCTGCCATTGTGCTAAACCGTGCACCTCCCAGACTGAAAGCGGAAGAGGAGTTCATGTCTCCTTGATGGGTACCCTCACACATTAAGGGGCCCATCATTAGCGATGAATACCAGTCTTTAATCCAAAGAAACATTGCAAGAAATGATATGGTAAATATAAAAACCATTGTGATATTTCAAACATAAACAGAAAGGATTAAACTACCTCCGTCCATTACAATGTCTCTTCTAATCAATACAATGACACTAGAGAACACTTTAATTAAATACAAAAGTTTTTCAAGATCCGTTGTATACCGAAAGGTCTGTTATGCACCCAAGAAGGGAAACCCGGACATGACACTTTGTCAACTAAGAGACTAACCGGTGGAGGAAACCAAGTCCAATAACAAAGGTTCAATCAAAAATATAATATCCTGAATGCACATTATAACAGACGCCGTGATACGTTCCTCCACAAGAGGAGAATGGTTCGGCCTCAACAGGATGGCTAGTACAGAGAAAGGGGGGTAAAACTGTGAAAGCACCTAAAACCTTGCTAGAGTAACCTGACCCCTTTTTACCACAGTAATATTGAATTAAAATGAGAATACTACCGAGGAACTAATTGGGAACAAGAGTATGCAGAGACCTACTTGATGAGGTAGAAATATATGAATGCATAACTAAAATAATATTCAAGGACAAACTTACCTACACAGAGCTGACGTCGAGAAGTTCCTTCCAATATTTCCACCCATCTGGCATAGGGTCCAAATCACAAACACATGACCATGATGCTAAAGCCAAATGGAAAATGGTTTGAAATATTTCTTCCTCTTTCACCAAACCAAAACTAGAATGAAAGTGAAAACGCTGGAGTAACCTTTCGCATGGAGTAATGGGGATGGGGTCTTCGTACTTCAGCCATGTGAATATATGGTAAGTGTTGATGTCTAATTGGGGCATGCCATTCGAACTCTGAATCAAATAGACTTATCTCAGGTGCCTTAAATGTTTCATACAGGCCTTTAAGGCATGAGGGTTCCAATCTGTATCGTTTTCTCAGAGTATTAATGGCAAGGTACTTGGATGGCCTACTTAGGGTTACTCTTATCGCCTTACTATACTAGTTATACCTTGAACCCAACTACCATTGAATTAACCATCTGATGTGGATAGCCTAATGTGGTTACGTACCGAGAAATTTTATATTACCATGATTATAACCATAACCTTCACAAGGTTAGCCTCTGTGCACTTTATATTCAATTGTGCATATTAGTGTCTGAATTATATCCAAGTAGTATCTGGTTAAAGGTACTTCTAAATAATTTTAACCTCTCCTTTAGACCTTATAATAGTATTTCAGAACAAGTGTTATAAGGCCTTACATCTACAACCATCACACTAATATAATAGTGGTTCTAAGTAGTTACATCTCCACAACTTAAAGTGGGTTTTGGAAACGAAAATGGTGGATAGTTCTAAGTTTCAATGGAACAGAATATCCTTGGCTATGTACCTGCGTTCATGTATAACTCAATACCAAAATAGGAATAGGTGACTATTTGTTAAAATAGGATAGAGAAGTAAAATGCAATAAAACTGTTGTACATTATGGTTGACGAATGACTGAAAGGTTTGAGACACATAATCAAATCAAAGTACCTAATTAAAAAAGTCAAAAGAAATAAGGATGTTGTACATTATGGTTGACAAATGACTAAAATCTTTGAGACACATAATCAATTCAAAGTACCCAATTAATTTAATCTTATTTTTATATGTAAATTTTGAGGTACATTACATATGGTATAAGAGAAAAAGGTTTACAACACTGGACTTGAACAAGGCCACAATAGTTTCTTAGTATATACATTCTGATTTATGTAAAACTAATAAAAATCTTATGGTTACAAACAGAAAGCTATCTCTGTTTTGTGTTAATTATGGCAGCTCAAGACGATGCAAAAATCAGGATGGGAGAAAACCTGTAGCAAGGACCCTGTGGAGATCCAAGATAGAACAGTTATGGAAGATCACCCATGGAAGTATTAGAAACAATGAGGAACCTTATTGTTGAATTACATATTTTCAAAGCAGACAATGAAAAATTGAAAAATGCACAACAGGAACAGCAAGAGATAAATGAAGTCCTCCTGCGCAGTATAGTGACCAAGAAAAGCCCAAAGGATGATAACCATGAGGAAGAAGTCAACAAAAGGGCCTCCAAGAACTCAAGGCCAGAAACAGAAAAAGGAGACGGTTCATCGGAAGGAACACCTTCAGCTGAAGGAAAAACTAAATCAGACAGAAAAAGAAAACAAGTAGACCACCTTGAAGGAGAATTTAAAAAGATTAAACCAACTACCTTTGATGGAGAATCCAATATGGGAGAAGAAGATGAGGCATGGTTGTTAGACATCAAAAAATACTTCCATATCTACAACTATTCCAACAACATGAAGGTCAGAATGGCCATCTACAATCTGAAAAGGAAGGCCAATATTTGGTGGCACGACCTGAAATTGGCCAAGGGCTTAAAGGAGAAATAGTTGGAATGGTCTGACTTTAAAAAGTATTTCAAGAAACAATACCTTTCAGAAAGTTACTATGAAAGGAAGAAAAAAGAGTTTAATGAGTTATAACTAGGACAGATGGCAATGGAGGACCTTATAAATAAATTTCTGGAACTGCTAAGGTTCATACTGTACATCCGTCAGGATAAAGTAAAAATTCAGCGATTTCTAAGTTGTCTACCACAGTCCTACAAGGAGAGAATTGAGTTTGACAACCCCAAATCCTTGAGTGAAGTATTCAGGAAAGCATGAATGTGCTATGACCAATATAAACAGTGGGTAGAGTTTCCCAAAGCCTGGAAGGATAAGAAACAAGAGCTAATGAACTAACGAAAGAAGGGATACCAGCCAACTCCTTATCAGAATACAACAAAAAGTTTTTCGAGAAAGGATTTTCACTCCAACCATCCAAATACGCAAGGCAGTGGTAAACCGGTAAACCTAGGAAGAAAGAAGTTTGGAGACAACCCCCAAAATCCGTTAAAGTGTTAGGAATGTGGAGAGCCTCATATATGGAGGAACTATCCACACTTGAGTTCAACAAACAGAACTGTTGTTCATAATCTACAGGAAGCCTCAACGGTGGGAGATGTGGGCAGAAGCCTACATCGGATAAATGCAGCCATAGATGGTCGACAAGATGACCACCAATCCTCAGTGGTAGAAATTGAAGGTAAAATCAATGATACTCGAATTTCTATCTTAATTAACCCTGGAGAAATGTTAATTTATATTACACCTAATGTGGCAGAGTCAAACAAACTTAAGAAACTGAAGCACGCAAAATCATGGCTTGTACAATTAGCGACTGGTACTAAAAGAAAAATAGTTGACTTTGTTTTGGACTGTGAGTTCAGCTTAGATGGTCAAAATATAAAGACCCATCTGAACATCCTACCACTAGGATCTTACGATATGATTATCAAGATGGATTGGTTGGAACAACACAAAGCAGTACTAGATTTCTATACAAAGATACTTAGCCATAAGGACGATTTTGGCACGGTTAGAACAACCAATGGTATACCAAAACCGGTATCAGTCAGACAAGTTTTAGCAATGCAACTAAATAAATGTATGAGTAAGGGATGTCAAGTTTATGCCATCCAAGTAACGAATCTGCTAGAAAAATATGATAAGCCAAAACTAGAAGACTTTGTTGTCCTATGTGACTTTAGAGACATGTTTGTGGATGAGATACCAGAATTACCTCCTAGAAGGGAAATAGACTTTTTCATAGACCTACTACTAGGTTCATCCCCTATCTCAAAGGCACCTTACTAAATGAGCCTACCAGAACTAACATAATTAAAAATACAGTTACAAGAATTATTGGACAAAGAGTATATCAGACCAAGTGTCTCACCATTGGGGGGCACCAGTCCTCTTTATGAAAAAGAAAGATGGTACTCTAAGACTATGTATCAATTATAGACAACTAAACAAAATGACCAGTACTTAGACAAGTTCATGGTAGTATTTATCGACGATATTCTAGTCTATTAAAAAATGGAAGAGGAACATGATGAACACTTAAGGATAGTCTGCAAACATTGAGGAAACACACACTGTACACCAAATTTGACAAGTGTGACTTCTATCAGAAAGAGATACAATATTTAGGACATGTGATTTCAATAGAAGGCATTGTCATAGACCCGGAAAAGACAAAAGCCATTATGGAATGGTCGGTGCCCAAGGATGTAGTAGATATATGGTCATTCATGGAAATCACCAGATATTACCGCAGGTTTATAGAAGGGTTTTTCAAGATAGCCTACTCTATTACTTCATTACAAAAGAAAGGAACCAAGTTTATCTAGTCAGAAAAGTGCCAAGACATCTTTAACAAATTGAAGGGATTATTGACAACTGCACCCATATTGAAGGTAGCAGACCTCGACAAAGACTTCATGGTATGTGTGGATGCAAGTAAAGAAGGACTAGGTGGTGTCCTAACTCAGGACAGACACATTATTTGTTATGAGTCTTGGAAATTAAAAGAACATGAGCAAAATTATGTCACTCATGACTTAGAATTAGTAGCAGTAATACATGCCTTAAAAATGTGGTGACACTACATAATGGGCAGAAGATTCCTACTATTAATGGATAATAGTGGGGTGAAATATCTGTTTAACCAACCAGACGTTAATGCAAGACAAGAAAGGTGGCTAGCCTTCTTAAGAAAATTTGACTTCTAGGTCAGACATATCAAGGGTAAGGAAAATAAAGTAGCAGACGCTTTAAGCAGAAGAGTCCATGGGATATTCGAGATAAGTATCAGCAGGGACGAAAGTGATCTGGAACAAAAGATAAGCACAATAGGTATTAACGACGGAAATTACACTAAGGTAATGGAAGAATTACAGAACATTACCACAAACTCAAATAAAATGGATCTAAGTATCAACAAGAAGGGACTACTATGATTTAAAAATAGGCTTTTTTTACCAGATTCTGTAGAGTTAAAATTAATAATCTTAGACGAAGTGCAAAAGAAACTGTATTTTGTCCATCCAGGTTACTAGAAAATGATAACAACACTAAGAAAACTATTTTACTGGCCTAATATGAAGCGCAAAACAACATAATACTTAGCTAGGTGCCAAGATTGTCAGCAGGTTAAGGCCAAACACCAGCATCCAACCAACCTATTACAACCATTACTAGTACCATAATGGAAGTGGGAGACCATATTGCTAGATTTTATAACAGGTTTGCCTAAAACTCAGAAGCAGAACGATTCTATTATGGTTGTAATCAATAAACTCAGTAAGTCTGCACACTTTATTCCTATGAAGTCTACTTTTAAAGCTATAAGAATTGCTGAAATATTCATGAAAGAAATGTTTAGACTGCATGGTATTCCTAAAATGGTGATTTCAGATAGAGACATAAAATTCACATCCTCCTTTTGGAAGGAATTGTTTGCAGGGATAAATACTAACTTGAATTTCAGTATGAGTTATCACCCACAAAGGTATGGACAGACTGAAAGGAAAAACCAAATCGTGGAAGATATGCTTCACATGTATGTAAGAACAAAAACGAACAAGTGGGAAGGCTATCTACACTTGGTAGAATTTGCATATAACAATGGATACCAGACTTTGGCTAAATTGAGCCCTTTCAAAATATTGTACGGAAGAAAATGTATGACTCCAATTAGCTGGGATAACCCTGCTGATAGACTCATGGTGGGACCAGAGATTCTCCAAGAAATGGAAAACATGGCAAGGAAGGTACAACAGGAATTGAAAGAAGCACAGGATAGACAGAAAAGCTATGCAGATCAGAAAAGAAGACACTTGGAATTCCAAGTGGCAGACCATGTTTATTTGAAGGTCAAAGCCCGAAGAAGCTCATTGAAGTTAGGAAACTATGCCAATATGGCACCCAGGTTTTGTGGACACTTCGAGATACTAGCTCGAATTGGACCCATAGCATACCAACTTTCACTCCCGGCTAATCTGAAAATTCATAATGTATTTCATATTTCTTTTTTGAAAAAGTATATTCATGACCCTACTCACATGATTGATTGGAACTTGGTGCAGGTGGAATCTGAAGGCGAGTTCCAGGTCGAACCCCTACGCATTTTGGACTGGAGAGAAATAACACTTCACAACAAAGCCGTCTCTTAGGTAAAGGTGCAATGGAAGCACTTTAGTCCCGAGGAGGCCACTTGGGAGTTGGAGGGAGATTTGCGAAAATCTCATCCAATCCTATTTCAGGAAAGGAACAAACACTAAGGACATTGTTTTACTGAAGGGGGAAAGGATGTGACGTCCCAAAAAAATAAAATATTTTTGAAATTCAAATCTGCTGAAAATTCATTCTGTTTTTAGTAAATTCGATTTTGGAAAATTTTTGCCATTTATGGCAATTTAGAATTTCGAATTTGATGATTGTAATTAATTATTATGACTGTTGGGTAGAGACATGATTTGACCCAACTAACTATTTGACTATGACACTTGTATGAAAAGATAATATTTTATATTGATTGCAGGAGGACAAATGGAACAACCATGTTAAATTTAGCTGACCATGACTCCATGAGTAGGGAATAGATTGGAATTAACTCTGGGCTGATATTTACAAGTGGAAAATCAGTGATTTGTCCATTGGTAGCCACTAAAAATCAGGGATTTAGAAAGCTGCGAAAATTCCCAAGGGAGGGAAAAAAGTCCTAGGCAAATTAATAAATAGCATATGTGAGGAGGCAGGACACTGCCAAGTATGCTGGGAAAGAAGACTATTGATTTTTTTTTCCTTGTTGTTATGAGAACTACTGTGTGAGTGTGAGGCAAGGGGGATTCTACTGGAATTGAAGGATATTGCTGGAGAGGATATTTCAATTCTCCCTCATGGATTCATGGTCAAGCTAGGGGGTGAATTGGGCAAGTAGATTGGTTGCCCTATTCTATGGTTGGGAGGAACGTGGTTGTTCCCTTTAGCTTCCCGTAAATTTGATTCATATGTGTAACTCTACCTTATCCTAGTTAAATGTCATGTGCTGCAATATGTTTACTTCTATGTATGAATTTCTGGTTGAATGTTGTGGTGGGAAGATCTATCATTTTACTTCCTAGTTGTTAGCTAGAAATGGACTTATTTATTTAGATGTGATTCTGAGTAATTATTAAGGTCATTGAATGTATTAACTAGTAATATGAGACTTGTAAAGTTACTAATCTCATAATAGAATGGACCACAGACTACCTATATCTTCTTAATTAATTTTCTATTGAGCAAAAAGGAAATAAAATTGGTTGCATAACGTGAGTGAAGTCATGCATGCCAATATCTATGGCGAATTATATTTCCTGTAGATGATTATAGTATATAGTGAGCCTACTCTAATGAATATACAATTCAAATTCAAAGTAAATACACCCTATATCACTGAGGTACTATTCAATATGCATGTAGACCTGTCTAGGTATTTTTTTATGAACAGATATATATATATATATATATATATATATATATATATATATATATATATTATATGGGAATTCTGTAATAGTGGAATAATGACGCTGGAGTAAACTAACTACAACAAAATACAGAAGAACTAAGTAGATATATAAACATATAAGTAGGAAAATAATTCCGCGAACTCCACAGAGCCCGTTACAGAAAGACTTGAGTGTATGTAAATCAATATGGTTATAATAGTAAATTAGAGATGACTTTGTTAAGCAAAGGTGCACCTACAATATAACCACAAACTTCTATCGTAGTAAAAATGCTATTTATTTCTGGCGAGTGGACTGATAAAAGGCTTGATTAATAACTATAGTAGAAAACAGAAGGTAAATAGTAATTTTGTATAGCGAAGCCATGGGGTTTCATGTTTAAATAGGGAAAGACAATGTTTCAAGTATAAAGGGGTAAAGTAAGCATATGAAAAGAAAATAAACATGAATTTTGTAAATCTAGATCTATTACAATCTCAATGGAACAAATATATTATTTCGGTATTATTTCCAATCGTTATATATTTAAAAACCCCCAAAATCTGGTTCGAATCCCACATGCATAGGTTCTTCCACGAAAAATTATGTGCAACTGGATTGATGAGTCAAACTTCAAATGGGTGGAATACAACTCTGTTTCAAACTCCTACCAAACAAATTTTATATCAGAATATCAGTATATGATGCATAAACGAAATCTGGAAGTCATCACACAATCCCGGTGGAAAAAAAAACCCTTAGGCGCATTTGTTACAATGATAATTGTAGGTATACTACTGTGCATGGCCGAATCAATTTGGGAAGGGACTGGGTAATCAACAGTGAGATTCAATTCAGGAAAATAACTTTAATAACTCAAACAATAATTTGAAACTGAAATAACAAAACCGTTTTTCGAAATATAGAGGAGAGTGTTAAACACAAAAAGCGACATATTAGAATCACGTACCCACAACAAAATAACACTGAATACATAATGATCATATTACTTAAATGTAACGACTGTTTAGATATCATAAATCGAACCAGGCGCAAGCTTGGCATGTTGTTCTATGTGCCAAAATATTTATACAAATCAGGGCATACCCTGTATCAACAAATACAGAACTTGGAACTAAAAGTCTTCAAAGCATTAGGGACGGGACATAGCCTTGGCCATTGGTGCATGTAAACTCGAAATGACTTAGACGGAAGGGCACTGTTTTGGAACTCGAATACCTCTTGAAGGAGTGAAGACGGTGTCCCCATGCTTTGGCATGACCGCACCTGCACAGAGTAATGTGAAACATTATAATATATCTGACAGTAATAATATGAGTAAATTATAGAACAAAACATAATTAGAAAGGGGGTCGGTGAAATACTTAACTGTAATGGAGGATTTTATGCCTTCTGCCATCGTGCTAAACCGTGTGCCTCCTAGACCGAAAGGGGTAGAGGAGTTTGTGTCTCCCTGATGGGTACCCTCGCACATCAAGGGGCCCATCATTAGCGATGAATACCAGTCTTTAATCCAAAGAAACATTGCAAGAAATGATATGGTAAATGTAAAAACCAGTGTGATATTTCAAACATAAATAGAAAGGATTAAACTGCCTCCGGCCATTACAATGTCGCTTCTAATCAATACAATGACACTAGCGAACACTTTAATTAAACACATAATTTTTTCAAGATCCACAGTGTGTCAAAAGGTCTGTTACGCACCCAAGGAAAGGAAACCCAGACATGACACTCTGTCAACTAAGAGACTAACCGATGGAGGAAACTAGGTCCAATAACAAAGGTTCAATAAAAAATATAATATCCCGAATGCACATTATAACAGACACCATGATACGTTCCTCCACAGGAGGAGAATGCTTCAGCCTCGACAGGATGGCTAGTACAGAGAAAGGGGGGTAAAATTGTGAAACCACCTAAGACCTTGCTATAGTACCCCAACCCCCTTTTACCACAGTAATCTTGAAGTAAAACGAGAATACTACCGAGGAACTAACTGGGAACAAGAGCATGTAGAGACCTACTTGAAGAGGCAGAAATATTTGAATGCATAACTAAAAGAACAGTCAAGGACAAAATTTCCTGCACAGAGTTGTCATCAAGAATTTCCTTCCAAGATTTCCACCCATCTGGCACAGGGGCTGAATCACAAACACATGACCACGATGCTAAAGACAAACATAAAATGGTCTAAAACGTTTATTCCTCTTTCACCAAACCAAAACCAGAATGAAAGTGAAAATGATGGAGTAACCTTTCGCATGGAGTAATGGGGATTGGGTCTTCATAATTGGGCCATGTGAATATATGGTAAGTGTCGACATCTCATTGGGGAACGCCAGTTGAACTATGAATCAAATAGACTTATCTCAGGTGCCTTAAATTTTGCAGACATGCCTTTAAGGCATGAGGGTTCCAACCTGTATCGTTTGCTCAGAGTATTAATGGAAAGGTACCAAGATGGCCTACTTAGGGTTACTCTTATCACCTTACTATACAAGTTATACGTTGAACCCAACTACCATTGCATTAACCATCTGAAGTGGATAGCCTAATGTCATTACTTACCGAGAAATTTTATATTAGCACAATTATAACCATAACCTTCACACAGTTAGCCTCTGCACGCTTTATATTCAATTGTGCAGATTAGTGTCTGAATTATATCCAAGCAATATCTGGTTAAAGGTACTTCTAAATAATTTTAACCTCTCCTTTAGAACTTATAATAATATTTCAGAATGAGTGTTATAAGGCCTTACATCTACGACCATCGCACTAATATAATAGTGGTTCTAAGCTGTTACATCTACACAACTTAAAGTGGGTTTTGGAAATGAAAACGGTGGATAGTTCTAAGTTTCAATGGAACAAAATATCCTTGCCTATGTACCTGCGTTCATGTATAAGTCAATATTGAAATAGGAATAGGTGACTATTTGTTAAAATTGGATAGAGAAGTAAAATGCATTAAAATTGTTGTACATTATGGTTGATGAATGACTGAAATATTTGAGACACATAATCAACTCAAAGTACCCAATTAAAAAAGTAAAACAACAATAAGACTTTTGTACATTATGGTTGATGAATGAGCGAAAGCTTTGAGAAACAGAATCAACTCAAAGTACCCAATTAATTTTTTTTTTTTATATGTAAATTTTGAGGTACATTACAGTTCGTTTTACCAATCAAAGATCCATTACTCGCGACATATCATACCTAGTGAAGGTATCGATGTGGATCTAGTGAAAGTAGAGGCTATCATGGAATGGAAAACACCAACAAATGTATAATAAGTATGTATATTTATGGGTTTAGCAGGATATTACCGACGATTCTTCAAAGATTTTTCAAAGATAGAAAATCTAATCATGGAATTGAAAAATAAGAACAAGAAGTTTGTATGGACTGAGAAATGCGCAGAAGCATTTCAAAATATCAAATAAATGTTGATGGTAGCACCAGCACTAAAGGTCCCCGACACGAAAAAATAATTCTTAGTATGCACGGACGTATCCAAGGAAGGTTTAGGAAACATTTTGATGCAATATGGTCAAGTGATCACTTACATTTCAAGGAAAATGAGAAATCATGAGGAGAACTATGCAACACACAACCTAGAGTTATTGGAAATTATATATGCCTTGAGAGTTTGTAGAATGTGATTGTTGGTTGTGGAGCCTAATTATCTTCCTGATTCAGAGGTCCTTTCTTTCAGCTGTGTTTATACCCCATGAAGTATTTACACCCCAGAAGTATGTACACTCTTCCACGCAGGGG